>VKOC01030469.1:0-25173 GCA_009364415.1 Spea multiplicata
GGAACCGGGGAAAGTGTGTTGTCCCAGGCTAAGGGAGCACAAGGAAGCAGAGGCAGTTGGTCGGACTAGCCAGCTCCGTGACACTATTGTTAAATCATACACAACTTTGCCATGAGGCACACAACTGTCATGTGATACAAAAACAGGCATTCATATGTTGTCACAGAAACTGAGATTGCTTCTTGCCTCAGTTTTTATGTTCTGTAATTAAACCTTCATGGGCAAGGATGAAATGACAGACCTACACATTTTTGCAAAGAGTACAACTAATGATATTTAGGGAAATTCAGTGTCCGTTTAGTCTGTAAATGTATTCTCTGCAATACCCACACGTGTCTTGTCCCAGAATCTCCTAGATTTTTCAAAAATATATCCATCATTAATTAACTAGCTGCCAGTCACACACCCTTTACAACATCTATGCGCTAGGCCTTTGACCTCGTTGGCTGACAGAACATTAGGATATCAAGACTGATAATTGTAGGGCCAGCGGCATAACAATATATGATGGGCCCCTGAATGGTTTACGGGGGGAGCCCACAAGCTCCTCTTATGTAGAAGGAGGAAATAAATTGTTTTTAGCTAAAGAATTACGTTTAGTATAGGAGTGTATACAAAGTAACATACTTGCACACAGACACTCCCCTATACCAAACATATTCTTTAGCTGAAGAGTTTACCCCAAAATTGTATTACCTCATTTGCAAGCATCCTTCAGATACCATAGTTTTGATCATTTTACCTAACATGTGTTCAGCAACATCTCCCGAGTACAGTGATACCCCCCATGTGTGATCGAGGCATCGTTGATCGCCTCCTAAACTTTTAAAAACGGGCGTCTGCCGCCATACAGTGTATGGCAGATGTTGCCGCCCATGGGGAGGGGCCAGATATGGCCCATGATGTCAATCTCTGTATTGCTGAATGCCTTAACATCGAGGCATTACAGCAACACCGTTTAAGCGAAGAAAGTGTCAGGCACGTCATAGGTCGTTAACTGCCTTACCCGGCAATGGACGTTAAGGGGATAACAGGGACTGGCCACAGCTTGTAGCACAACTAAACAAGTAGTAAACTAGTATTTACCTTGTTTACAAATAGGTGTAATTGGTTCGAGATGACCTGGAACATCATCACCATTTGTCTTGAGTTTAAAACTACCCAATGTTTATTTGCTTTTTTCTGCCTTTTATGGGACAATAAGTACAATGTCACAATTACACCACTAAGCTTACTTTTTTTTTTTTTAATGACTAACCATTTCTCACTCCCCTCCCCGCGATCCCCCTGCACCGATCACACTGTGATCTCTATGCAGGTCCTCACAGACATGCATAGAGGTCGCAGTATCTGTGCCTCATAGGGGATATCCTGTCCTCCGATGAACCTCCGGGTTGCGTCACTGCTGATTGCGCAGTTTAAAATGTAACAGCTTTCATGCTGGAAGCTGTTACAGGAGATCAGACAGTAGAAAGCCGCCAATGCCGGCTTCTGCTGTCAGGGAGGAGTCCAGGCTGTCAAACAGCCTGATCGCCCGTGCAGCGTCAGGGATGCGTCCCTGCCGCTGCAAAAAGGGCTGGACGTACCGATACGTTCGAAGGGGATTCTTGGGATGCTTTTTTTTTTACGTCCATAGGGGATTGAAGGGGTTAAATGGGGAAGTTAACACACACAAAACAATACATATACATTAATACATACACCAGTAGATTACAAGATCTGGATAAAATAAAAAAAATACAAATAAATAGCAAAAAACACTTCTACCTATTGAACAAAAACTGGTTAGAAAAAAACCCACAAACATTGGGTATTTCTAAACCTGGGATAAATATTAGAATCTCTTTAGCAGGTCTACGGTCAGGTCTGAGGGAAGCTTTGCCTATCCCATGTCTATTTAAATTTGCTTACCCTTCACCACTTGTGCTGGGAGACTGTTCCATGTATCTACTACCCACTCTGTAATGTAGAAGTTCCGTACGGTAGATCTAAGCCTCTGGTCTTCAAGCTTTAGACCATGATTTTTTGTTCTAACATTGCTCCTCCTTTCAAATAAGCTTGCCTCCTGTACCTTGTTAAATCACTTTAAATGTTTCTATTACATTTGCCCTCTCTCTCATCAAGATGGGGTCTCCAGAACTGTACGCAATACTCTAGGCTAGGCATGACCAGAGATCTGTAAAGTGGCAAAATCACCTCCCTCTTCTGGCTACTAATGCCTATCCCTATGCAACCCAGTATCCTGCACGCTTTATTTGCACTGCCTGCTTACCTTAAGTCAGTATGTATAATAAGTAGAGATAAAATAACAGAGAGGTATAGTCATTGCAATTCTGACCATTCTGAGTGACATGAACGATATGAATGGAATGCACAAGGTTTGACAAGTTACATGACAAGGCTTGGAGTACATGGTGCTAGAAACGTAAGAAAGGAAGTTGTCATTGCCCAAGAATAAAACACACAGGGTGTTGTACAGTTTTCATTATATCCTGCTTTGCTATCTACCCTCCCCCTCTTCCGTGTTCCCTGCACCTACTTGTCCTTTACTTTGTTTTACTTCCTTAAGAAGGGTCAGTTTACTGTCCCTCACAGCCACAGTAAGGGAGAATACATTGAAGCAGCCAGTCTGTTGCAGGAAAAAGCTTCTAATGAAATCAAACAGAACACTTGCTTCATTGATGCATGGGGATCTGACCTCATCCCTACCAGCCTAGTTTGCAAAGACAGGGCTGGAGTTACCTAGCATTAAGTATACCACAGCCAAAGTGACAAAAGGGGCAAATGAATGCCCCCAATGCAAGGGGGAGAGGATCTAATTAAATTCCTGTACTGACACTATCATCCTTCTAAAAAAGAAAAAAAAATGGTTCTGCACTCAACTCCCTGGAAGCTGGGTGCTAGCAGGTAGAAAGGGACAGCACAAACCCTCTTGAAGCACACAAACAGAGAAAAGGAATCCCAGCACTCCAAACAGCTTCCAGTCTCTAGGACATTTTATTAAGCGAGAGCAAACAAAAGCAACGGCCAAACAGGGCCTTTGTCAATATCATCCTTCTATTGACCCCACCCCTTGCTGCCCAAACATGTCAACAAGAATCAGCAAACAAAAAGGGTAGAGACAACAATGTGGAAGAATAATCATGCAGATAATGAGAACAGACCCTTAAATACATTTGTCCTTGATGTGGTGTGTTTTATATATATATATATTGAAAAGAAAGGACACACTAGGACATGAGAATTAAATCTGTTATTATATGGAAACTCCAGTTTCCTAGTGAGTAGATACAGCCACACACACAGGCTTGAAATGTTGCTAATTTCCCTATTTAGGTATGCAGGACTGTAAAATTCTGGATTTGGAGAGAAAAATAAATTACATCTGCTCTGAGTGCCAAATAGGAAGTTAAAGCAGAGTATAAAGAGTTCTTGACTCCTACAAGGCAAATGTTAATAAAAGGGTGGCAAGCCAAACAGCTATTAAGCTCTATGTGCAATTTGTTTCCATCCATGAAGGACTCAAATATGCACATAGACTCCAATTCTTGTTTGCAGGCAATTGTCTGCTTAGACATTTTACAGTTGCAGAAAACGCAAGGCAGTGCTGTCAGGGGTGGGTCTGGAAGGCTAATCTTCCAGTGAGTATTCCACACCCATGTACTTTGATACATGGACCCATATAATACATTTTAAGCAATATTAGTGTGATAAGCATGACAGAAAGGCTATTTTGTGTCAATTTTGCACTCCATAGCATATGACTTGACTTCTTTACTATAGCCACTTAATGCAAGACTATCTGTTAAAACACCACCCTAACGATTCACATGAACCATTGCTTTAGGCAATATTTAATTTACCAAAAATCCTAAACTAATCGTTCACAAGGACAATTTGTTGACGGTAGAAAGTAATTTACACCCCATAATTATTTTATTTAAGAATCACTACTCAATACCAGTAACAAGCTGTCAGTTACAACCATCCAGAGTGTTAGCCTGAAAAAGGAGTGTCCTATTCACCCTATATGTCTGTGTCGATTTGAGTAGGTTATACGACATGCAGTTAATAACCTGATGAGACTGTTTGCATCATGTAAATAGTAATATCAAAATTTACACTTCAGCTGTTTGCTTTGACATTTGGTATGAAGCTGTTAAGTAACTACATACCATACATAATACAAGCACATTAAAATAAACCGATTTAAACTAAAGCAAATAAAAAAATATATATATAACGTAGTCATTTAAGTTTAGCGCGCAGTGTGAAAGTGTGACAGCATCCTAAGAACAGTGTTATTATAGCTAGTTCAAGGTGTTCAAAAACAGCTCCACTTACCGAAGTAGACTTCTTTCTGACACTTGGGACACTTCGGCATGTTGGTGCTGATGCTTCTGACGAACCAAATGCTCACGAAAAGAAAATTCTCCTGAGGTTTAAGTCGATACAGGGAGGGGCTGTACCCACTCCCTGCCGTGGGAGGCGGGCGAAAGTGCTTTGCACACGAACTGAAGCGATGGGAGAGTCGGTTGGGTGGTGCAGCAAGATAAATACAGCGTTAACAGGTTATGAGGGGCATATTTTTAGTTGAATGCTGGATTGCAGATATGCCCTGTCAGAGATTGAACGCAGGCATCATTGCATTCCTATTTTAGATACGTCTGTATCTATTTGCATGTGTACCTATTTAATACTGTCAATTTAACATTCAGCATGCACTTATTTGTTATTATGGTTTAATATTGCACCATTATATTTCACAGTGTTGTGCAATGGGTGACAGCACATAACAAGCAGTGCATAATATAACAATTTGCCTTACAGAAACAAGAGATAAGGGCCCTGCTCAACTGGGCTTACAATCTGGAATTTATACGTTGTGGTAAAGTGGGCCTCTGCAGGGTACTCACAACAGGTTCAAAATAATCCGTTTTATTTCACTCTGTAGTCAAACACACAAGTGGCTGTAAGGGATATGCATTAACGTGTAACCAATTCAACAGACTGCAATATTTAAATAAAACACACAACATAGAATCTGGATAAAACAGACTGTGGTCTTTTATTCATATATTTTAGTTTATATATTACAATAATAAATACAAAACCAACTGTTCAACTATATATAAAACACTCTGGGCTTAAACCACAGAGTTTAACATAAGCCATCCACCCTGTAAGCCAGATGGCAAAGCTTACTATCAGTTCATTCCCTTTTTGGGCAGTAACTATCCCCAATGAAAGCCCCAACAACACAGTTGATATATATATATTTTTTAACTTTTTGTTTTAAACAAAGGAATGAGTAGGTAGGCGCATCTTCATAAATCTTCCATAATGTTGCAGTGAAGATTCGCATCAAAAGACTTTTATAAGTGTTATTCTCACTGAAAGCACTGCATGAGTAAGACACACAAAAAGCATGGCAGTTACAAGTAGTGCAAGTACAACCTTTTTTTGTTCCTTTATCCATTAACCTTTCCTATACCTCTCAATGACCCTTATCCCTTCATCCACATGCTGCCCTGTACTAAAGGTACAATAAAATAAAAACATTTATACATAGGAGGCTGTAAAACTCAGTCCTAACCTGAAGACTTCTCCCACTGGCCCCTCCATCGGGTTAAAAACAACAAAACTTTTTAAGCCCAAGCAAAAAGTCTCCTTTTGACAGGGGTCAGCATGGGCACCCTGACTGGTCTGCGGCCATGCAACAAACTTTGATCCACTGTATGTTCTGACACCTTTCTATCAGAACCTGCATTATTTCCAATTTGACCACATAAGCCAGCCTTCGCCCCCATATTCATCAATGAGCCTTGACCGCCCATGACCCAGTTATTTTTTCTGCTTCTAATACATCAGCTTTGAGGATGATATGTTCACTTGTTGCCTAATACACTGCTCAAAATAATAAAGGGAACACTTAAACAACACAATGTAACTCAAAGTCAATCACACTTCTGTGAAATCACACTGTCCACTCAGGAAGCAACACTGATGGACAATCAATTTCACATGCTGTTGTGCAAAGGGAACAGACAACAGGTGGAAATTATAGGCAATTAGCAAGACACCCCCAATAAAGGAGCGGTTCTGCAGGTGGTGACCACAGACCACTTCTCCAGTTCCTATGCTTCCTGGCTGATGTTTTGGTCACTTTTGAATGCTGGCGGTGCTTTCACTCTAGTGGTAGCATGAGACAGAGTCTACAACCCACACAAGTGGCTCAGGTAGTGCAGCTCATCCAGGATGGCACATCAATGCGAGCTGTGGCAAGAAGGTTTGCTGTGTCTGTCAGCGTAGTGTCCAGAGCATGGAGGCGCTACCAGGAGACAGGCCAGTACATCAGGAGACGTGGAGGAGGCCGTAGGAGGGCAACAACCCAGCAGCAGGACCGCTACCTCTGCCTTTGTGCAAGGAGGAGCACTGCCAGAGCCCTGCAAAATGACCTCCAGCAGGCCACAAATGTGCATGTGTCCACTCAAACGGTCAGAAACAGACTCCATGAGGGTGGTATGAGGGCCCAACGTCCACAGGTGGGGGTTGTGCTTACAGCCCAACACCGTGCAGGACTTTTGGCATTTGCCAGAGAACACCAGGATTGGCATATTCGCCGCTGGCGCCCTGTGCTCTTCACAGATGAAAGCAGGTTCACACTGAGCACATGTGACAGACGTGACAGAGTCTGGAGACGCCGTGGAGAACGTTCTGCTGCCTGCAACATCCTCCAGCATGACCGGTTTGGCGGTGGGTCAGTAATGGTGTGGGGTGGCATTTCTTTGGGGGGCCGCACAGCCCTCCATGTGCTTGCCAGAGGTAGCCTGACTGCCATTAGGTACCGAGATGAGATCCTCAGACCCCTTGTGAGACCATATGCTGGTGCGGTTGGCCCTGGGTTCCTCCTAATGCAAGACAATGCTAGACCTCATGTGGCTGGAGTGTGTCAGCAGTCCCTGCAAAAGGAAGTCATTGATGCTATGGACTGGCCCGCCCATTCCCCAGACCTGAATCTGATTGAGCACATCTGAGACATCATGTCTCACTCCATCCACCAACGCCACGTTGCACCACAGACTGTCCAGGAGTTGGCGGATGCTTTAGTCCAGGTCTGGGAGGACATCCCTCAGGAGACCATCCGCAACCTCATCAGGAGCATGCCCAGGCGTTGTAGGGAGGTCATACGGGCCACACACTACTGAGCCTCATTGTGACTTGTTTTAAGGACATTACATCAAAGTTGGATCAGCCTGTAGTGTGGTTTTCCATTTTGATTTTGAGCGTGACTCCATATCCAGACCTCCATGGGTTGATAAATTTGATTTCCATTGAGAATTCTTGTGTGATTTTGTTGGCAGCACATTCAACTATGTAAAGACGAAAGTATGTCATACGATTAGTTAATTAATTCAGATCTAGGATGTGTAATCTTAGTGTTCCCTTTAATTTTTGGAGCAGTGTATTAAAATATAGCTTTCGTATATGCACTTACGCACTCTTATATGCACTCCCAACAGCCTCAGTTTTCACAAGACAGTGGCACTGACCTGCTGCCCCACTGTCTTGCTTTTGTGGACAGTGGGGAGCATTTTTCTTCCCTGCTATTTCATATGCTGCTGGTATAGTCAGTGATTGCTATTGATATTACAATCACTGATAGAAAGTGGTTTAGGGGTGGAGGCATGGCACCCAACTGCCATCCCAACCAGCCCATGCGGGAGCAGCTGTGGTGATGCTCTATCAGCTCCACAAGCACCAAGAACAGACTAAAGGTCACCCATCAGTCCTTCCAGACATTCAACGACCTAAAGGGTTCCAAGCCGAACAGTCCACGGCTGGCTGCAGGTATGCGAGACAGTCACAGCCAGAGAAGTGATCCAGCAATTTTTAATGGAAGAATTATTTCAACTAGCAGCCAGAGACATCAAGGGCTGGGTAAGAGGCGGCTTGTTTAACAGACAAATATGAGGGCATCTGCCCCCCTCTGACCCATACTTACCACCCTTGCCCCGCTACCCAGCCAAATCCTACCATGGCACAACCCCTGCCCCAGGACCCTAGAGACTGTTTTCCACCACCATCCCACGTTCTTATGCGTGCCCCCACGGATCCTTAAGCCCGCCATTAGATGCTTTCAGTGAGGGCAGTTGGGGCACATCAAGCAGAATTGCCCCTACCTACAACCTGGAGTACTGGAAAACATCGAGCCCCTGGATTACAAAATCGATGTAGCAGGGGGACAAGTTGATGAAACTCCCATGGCACGGGTCCACTTGGACTGAGGTGTGGAAAATGGATCCCGGGATGTGGGCATTATGCACAGACTCCCCACCGACGTGCTTCTGGGCAAAGACCTGGGACTGCTAGAAAGCCGCTTTGTGCCTCACAATCTAGATCTCACTACCACAGCCGCCTGCTTTGCTGTAACCCGAGCCCAAGCACGCACCAAGGGGACCTCAGTAATTTCTGACCCCCACCCCTGTCCGACTCCACACTGCAACGTTACGGTAATAGGGCTGACACAGGGGAAATAGGCAAGCACAAGGATCACATTCTATGGAAAGATGGGCTCCTGTACCGGTCCCCCTTAGAAGACACCTCTGATCCCCACACTGTTACACCCCTACAGTTAGTCGTCCCCGCTCTTTACAGAGCTCATGCTGCCCCCCTAGCTGGTCAGTTAGGTAGTACCAAGACCTGTCACCGGCCTTGCGAAAACATTTTTCTGGACAAAATTGTCTCAGGATGCTGCCAAATATTGCCGCACCTGTGATCTATGCCAACGGGTAGGCAAGCGAGGAGACTCTTCCTGGGTGCCCCTAAATCCCCTACCCCTGATCAGCAAACCTTTTCAGAGGGTGGCGATTAACCTCTTAGGACCACCAGCCAAACCAAGCAAGTCAGGGATGATGTATATCCTCACAGTGGTCGACTATGCTACCCGCTATCCCGAGGCAGTAGCCCTTCCCAACATTGAAATGGTGGCTGGTGCCTTGATAGGAATCTTCACCCGGGTAGGGTGAAGGCACCCAATTCCTCTCAGAATTACTACAGCAGGTGTGCACCACTCCATATCATCCCCAGTGTAACGGACTCTGTGAGCCCTTTAATGGGATGCTCAAACAGATGATCCCAGAACACAGATTGGGAAAGGCTTCTTCCCCATCTCCTCTTTGCCTACAGCAAAGTTTCACAGGAATCAACAGGGTTCTCACCATTTGAGTTGGTGTATGGTAGTCTGGGGCCAAATGGTTATCCACCCTCGACCTAAGCCGGGGCTACTGGCAAATTCCTCTGCCCGAAGATGCTGCCCCTAAGTCAGTGTTCATCACCCCGTTCAGACTGTACCAGTTTAATGTCATGCCGTTCAGGATGAAGAATGCCTCGGCTACTTTCCAGAGGCTGGTAGATCGACTCCTCGAGGGGCTGCAGGAGTGTGCATGTGAGTACCTGGACGACATAGCAGTTTTCAGCAGCTCCTGTAGGAAACATCTCTAGCACTTGGACCAAGTATTAGACCATATCCAGCAGACAGGGGTGACTGGACAAATGTCAGCTAGGTATGGGGGAGGTACAGTACCTAGGACACCGAGTGGGAGGGGGCAGCAACCCGACCCTACCAAGATAGACAGTATAGTCCACTGGCCGGTGCCACAGACCAAAAAGCAAGTCTTGGCGTTCTTAGGAGCGGTGGGGTATTACAGAACGTTCGTACCTCACTACAGCTCCATAGCTAAGCCCCTGACAGACCTCAGCAAGAAAGCTAGGCCCAAGACAGTATTGTGCTACAACCAATCTTTCAACCAACTAAAGTCTGCACTGGGAGAAGCCCCAGTCTTAGCAGCTCCTGGCTTTAACTGTCGCTTTCTGGTCTACACAGATGCCTCCATGTTCGGGCTCAGAGCTGTATTGAGCCAGGTCAACGACCAGGGGGAAGAGCACCCAGTAGCATACCAAAGTCGCAAGCTATTGGACCGGGAGGTAGGGTAGGCAGCCATTGAAAAAGAGTGCCTTGCACTGGTGTGGGCTTTCAAACGATTTCAACCGTACCTGTACGGAAGGGAATTCACCGTTCTTACAGACCACAACCCCCTGGTCTGGCTCAACCGGGTGAGCGGAGGCAATGGACGTTTGTTACGGTGGAGTCTCTCACTCCAACCCTTCAACTTTACTGTACAATACCGCCCTGGGAGGCAAAACCAGAATGCAGACAGACCATCCCGACAACTGGATGTATAACGTTTACCCTGAAAGTTCCATTCTTGTTGATTACTTGTTTAAGTTGTAAGCCACCCCCTAACTTGCTCGTGTGAATAACACCGGTTGGGCTCTCCCAAAAGGGGAAGTGATGTGACAGAATAACCTGAATAACCTGTCATACACGATGTCTCCAGCCTGCCTGCCAAACAAAGATAGCACAGGCAAGAACTCCATTGTGTAAACTAATCCCATTAACAGGATTGTTGCCAGGGGGAGATTCAGTAGTTATAGAGGATTAAAGGTTGGGTTGTCTGCATATACCTGTTTATCAATATTAATGCAATTATGTGGATATATAAGGCAATGTTTTACAACAATAAAATGTTCAATTTGTTCTTCACAATCATGGTGGTCGTGACTACTTTTGTGACCTAAGACAAAGATCCATTTATTAGCCTCCTTAGCCTCGTGAGGCTGGAGACTATCCTGAGGGACAGACGAAGGGTTTCATATGGTATCTATAGCCCTAACTAAGCAACTTGTTACAGTAAATTTCTGAACACATAAAATAAGTGGCTTAGGAGGCTATGATCATTTATTAAATATCACACAATTAAGAAGAGAATATGTATAACTATAAAAGCTCATTTGAGGAATCAAAAGTAAGGGGAAGGGGACAATAGGACAGAAGGGAGTGGGAAGGAGTAGATAGGGCAGAAGGGAGTAAGAAGGGGTGGATAGGGCAGACGGGAGTAAGAAAGGGTAGATAGGATGAAGGGATGGAGAAGAGGTAGTTAGGGAGAGGAGAGGGAGAAGGGGGTAGATAGTAAAAAAAGGGGTACATAGGCAAAAGGAAGAAGTTAGGGAGAAGGGAGTAGATAGGACAGAAGGGGTGATAAGGGGTAGATAGAGCAGAAGGGAGTACGAAGGGGTAGACAGGGCAGAAGGGAGTGAGAAGGGGTAGATAGGGGAAGGGAGTAATGAAGGGGTAGATAGGACAGAAGGGAGTGAGAGGGGAAGATAGGGCAGAAGGGAGTGAGAAGGGGTAGGGAGGGCAAAAGGGAGTGAGAAGGGGTCGATAGGGCAGAAGGGAGGGAGAAGGGAGGGAGAAGGGATAGATAGGGAGAAGGGAGAGAGAGGGAGTAGATAGTGAGAAGGGAGGGAGAGGGGGTAGATAGTGAGAAAGGAGGTTAGCAAGAATATTGAAATAAAAATTCAGAATGATAGAGTGAATGGATTAATGTGTGGATGCATTGTGTATGAGTGAGAGAATAAATGAATTCATGTTTGGATGAATTGTGTGAATGAGTGAGAGAAGTAATGAATTTGTGAGAATGCATTAATGAATATGTGTAAATAATTTGTGTGAAAGAGTGAAAGAATAAATGATTGCATGAATGACAGTGAATTAGTGAATGACTGTAAAAGTGTTTGTGTGAATCATAGGTGTATAATTGATTTGTCAAAAAGGCAAAGATGGTATAAGCAGGGTGTTTAAGCATTGGGGTCCAACATGGTACAGGCAGGGTGTTTATGGGACAAAGATGGCATACATTCGGCTCTTTTGGGACAATGTTGACTCATTCTGGGCTGTTTGGGGACAAAGATGGCACGTCCTATGTGTGTGTAATTTGGCTGCTGGTCAGGTTCTATGTGGGCAGTGTGGATGCCAGGGTTGGCTTTGGGGTGTGCAAGCTGTGATCTATGCCTGTAATTTAGGGGGGCAGTAAGAACCATTCTTAAAGAAGTACAAAATTCTATGGGGAGGGGGAGCTATTATGACGGTGTGCAGAGATACATGTGGAAAATGGTCCAGCACGCATCACGAGATGGGGGGGTGGGTTATGTGTCTGCAGGGTTAGTTTTTTTTCCTTCTTCTTCTTTTTGAATGCAAATTAAAGTTTTGTTTTGGAATGTGAAGGGAACGGGAGATCGCCAAAAGAGGGTGGCCATATTCGATCGGGTTCAGAAACATCTTCCGGCTATTATTTGTTTAATGGAAACACATACGGTAGGCGAGACACACAGGAGGCTATCGAGAAGATGGGCACAGGTGGAATTGCACTCCTCCTTTTCAAATTATTCGGCCAGAGTCTCTCTACTTTTCCATCGAAATATTCCGTTAGTGATTAAGAACAAAAAAATTGACGAGAGAGGTAGATTTATTTTTGTACATTTAACTATTTATAACCAGGAGATGATTATGGCTTTCTTTTATGTCCCTCCCCCCTTTTCCCCACAGCCAATAAATAAATTAGTTCAATTTATTGGAGGTAAGGAACATCTCCCACTATATTTGTTCGGGGATTTCAATTGTATATTGAATTCTGAGAGAGATGTGGTGCGAGTGGTCAATAAACGGCATACTAATTTAAATATTCAGACCCCATTAGCAAAGATAAAAGTGATATCCTTTCAATTGAAGACAAAGATGGTAGGGTAGTAAACGAACCAAGTCAGGTGCAGGCTGCAGTGGTTAATTTTTTTCTCTAATCTATACCAAGCAGACCCCTTCTAGATTCCCCAGATCGTCGTGAAGCTCGGGCGGAGGATTGACCCGCGGCCAACCCTCCTCCCGCTACAAACACCTGTGCCGCGGGTGGCGGACCGGCCCGCCATCACCGAACGGCCGGCGTTCGGCAACCACGGCCGGTCCTCCTCCCGGCAGCACCGGGAGCCGGGACGGTGACATTACCCCCCTTGAGGACAGGCCATAGGCCGACACATTCCAGGTTTATGCGGGAATCTCCTATGAAAAGCCCGGAGCAACGTAGGTGCATGCAGATCCCAAGCACGAACCAAAGACCTCTCTTCGGGACCATACTCCTTCCAATGAACCAGGTAAGAAACAGAGTTCCTAACCTGTTTGGAATCTAAAATAGACTGCACCTCATATTTCACCTGGGAATCAACGACAACAGGACGAGGACGGTGAGCTACCCGGGTAAAGCGGTTACAGGTGAGAGGTTTGAGCAGGGAAACGTGAAACACCCTGGGTATCCTAAGGGAGGAAGGGAGAAGCAATTCATAAGCGACCGGGTTGATCTTGCGCCGAACTCGAAAAGGGCCAATGTAACGAGGGGCAAGTTTCATAGAAGGAACTTTAAGTTTAAGGTTCTTTAGTTGTAAGCCATACTCTATCGCCATTCATAAAAGAGGGACCCAATCGGCGACGCCGATCCGCACAACGCTTATACTTGCAGGCAGCATCAACCAGCGAACGGCGCACCCCCTCCCAAACTAACGGTAATTGTTTTATATACAGATCTCCGGCCGGAACTTGAGAAACAGCAAAAGAAGAAGGCAAGGAAGAAGGGTGAAAACCATAGTTACAGATAAAAGGGCTAATCTTGGAGGATTCGTGGACCGTATTATTTCTAGCAAACTCAGCCCTCGGTAGAAGTAATGCCCAATTATCTTGGTGATCATTAATAAAAAGGCGTAAAAATTGCTCAAGTGTCTGGTTGGTTCTTTCCGAGATACCGTTAGTTTGGGGGTGATAGGCAGAGGAAATGGCCAGAGAAATACCCAGAGAGGCACAGAAGGTTTTCTAAAACAGAGCTGTAAACTGCACACCCCGATCAGACACAATCTGGAGTGGGAGACCATGCAGACGAACAACTTGATTAACAAACACAGGAACTAACTCCGGGGCCGAGGGCAATTTGGGGAGGGGAACAAAATGAGCCATCTTGGAAAATCGGTCTACTACCACCCAAATAACGGTAAAGCCCTGGGAAGGAGGAAGATCAACAATAAAATCCATAGCTAAATGTGACCATGGGCGGGTGGGTACGGGCAAGGGTTGAAGCAACCCCGGGGGTTTGGCATGAGAGCTTTTAGCAGTAGTGCACACAGTACATGCAGCGACGAAATCAGTGCAATCGATTTGCATGGTAGGCCACCAGAAAGGTTCGCAGAGCATTAGGATGGCCCGCGGACAGGGACGCAAGGGCCCAGGACATAATGTGTTCCCTGTCTCGCTCAGGAAACATAGGGTGTTCATGGGCCATTTACTGTGGACAGGAGCTTTAGACTGGGCCGAGTGAATACGGGAAACCAAAGGAGAAAATAGGTGAGTGGTGACAGAGGCAACAATTTGAGAAGGAGGAATGATATGCTCAGGTTCAGACTTGGAGTCTCGGTCGGAGACAAACTGCCTGGATAACACATCTGCTTTGACATTTTTAGACCCAGGCCAGTACGAAATGACAAACAGAAATCTGGAGAGAAATAACGACCACCTGGCTTGCTTAGGGTTCAGTCTTTTAGCGTGAAAAAGATATTCCAAGTTCTTGTGGTCAGTTAAAACTGTGATAGGATTTCTTGCTCCTTCCAGAAGGTGTCTCCACTCCTGAAGCGCCATGACAATACCCAAAAGCTTGCGGTTACCCACATCATAATTCATTTCAGCTGGGGAAAATTTCTTTGAGAAAAAGGCGCATGGATGAAGCTTGTCATAAGAGGGTTTGGTCCCGAGCGGCCGATCCTCCTCCCGGCGGCACCGGGAGCCGGGACGGTGACAGGTACAACTCTTGTATAGATCTCCAGTAGCAAGCAGTAAATGGTAAGCTTTCAGACATATTTCTGTTAAGTCCATGAACACGGCAAGGGTGTCTACTTTCGCCCCTTTTATTTATATTATATATTGAACCATTAGCTTTAAGTATCAGGAACAATTATGAAATAAGAGGGTTTGGTCTAAAAGGAAGTGAAGATAAAGTGTTATTATATGCGGATGACTTATTATTATTTTTGGAAGATACTGAAAAAATGCTCCCAATAGTGATAGACACGGTTGAGAATTTTTGTAGATTGTCAGGTCTTAATTAATTGGGATAAATCAACACTTCTCCCGATGAACCCAGTAGCTATCCCCAAGGTAGTGGGGGTTAAAATCTTGGGACAGGGGGATTCTTTGGAATATTTGGGGATTAAAATCTCGAGCAAAATTGACCTTTTCATTAAGCAGAACTTTATCCCACTTGGTATAAAGATACAAAAAAAGGTGGGGATTTGGGCAAAACTCCCATTGTCGTTGGCAGATAGGGTGAGTTTAGTGAAGATGATTGTTCTCCCGCAGGTTTTGTTTGTTTTGTCTGCCTCACCAGTGTGGATTCCGGAAAAATGGTTTAGAGGCTTAGAAGCTACACTGAGCAAACTTTTGTGGTAACGTACGTATGAAATATGCCAAGCTTACATCACCGGAGGGCAGGGGGTTGGGCATTACACCATTTCAAATTATATTTCTTGGCAAAGAAGACCCAGAACCTGAAATTAAGTGGGTATGGGGGGCTAATTCAGTTTATCATAGAAATAAATGGGACTTCTAACCCCACTGAAATGTTGGAGGCAGGTCTACAGCTGGAAGGGAAATTTGATAATACCTCTTTGACAAAGTTATATAGAAAAGTGTGGCAGGAAATTAAATGTATTTGTAAAATTGTGGGGAGTTTACCCCGCACACGAATATGGTATAATGCAAAAATTAAGGAGTTCCACAAGGGTTTAGGGAGCGATTTTTAGATTAAAAAAGGAATTAGTTTTGTTGGACAGCTGTTTATCGATAGGTCATATTCAGGATTTTGAGGAGCTCAAATTTGAACACGGGTTGGAAAATGGACACAAATTTTGGTATAACAAATTAGTTCATGAATATAATTGTACGAAAAAAAGAAGATTTTTGAGGTTGAGACACATGAGCTGTTTGAATTCGTGCAGAAAAGGGTCACAGGGAAGAAGACACTTAGTATTATTTATCAAACACTTCTAAGAAAAATGGATATAGGGTTCCGAGGTAAGATTAAAAGGAAATGGGAAGAGGAGATTGGTGTTATTGATGAGGCCTCTTGGAACCGTATTTTAAATAACACAGGGTGCTGCACTGTAAATAAGTAATACCAATTTACACAACTTAAAAAGATTTATCGTTTATATTACTCTCCGCACCAGTTATGGAAGGTTAATTGTAGAGATAATGCAGATTGTCCCAGATGTGGGGACCTTAACGCTGGTTTATTGCACTTATGGTGGGAATGTGACACGATTAAAAAATGTTGGCATGACATATTCTTTTTTGTGAAAAGGAAATTTAGTTGTAATGGTGTAATGGATCAAAGGGTTGCGATCCTAGGAGATGTGGAACAGTTTGGCAGGTTAAACAAACTTTTTAGAAAAAAATAATTTCTAGGAAAACTATTGATTCTGAGGAAATGGTTTGATAAAGGAGCCCCTGTATTGGCCCAGTGGTTAAATATGATTGAACAAATTAAAAAATATGAACAATATAGAAGTGGTGAATCAAAAGAGAAAAAGGAGTTCCAACTTACTTGGGGTTTATGGTGATTTTTTTTCCCCTAGCAGACATGGGGGGGTGCAACAGGATATAAATGTGTGAATATTGTGTATTTGGTTATATTTCATTTATTTGAGAAAAGAAATAAATAAAAATAATAACTGAATTCATTATATTCCATTCATTTTATTAAGTGAATTCACTAAGGTAAGAATTTGCGGAAATTATTTAATTATTTAATATTACTGCATTATCAACGAAGGGCTGAGCTGTGTCTGAATAATACATAATCAACATTAAATGAAATTAATCACACTGATTCAACTCTGTTATACAGTCAATTTCTTGCAGAAGAATCACGTTAGAGCCTTTACATTGCAAAAGTGAACTTATAGAGCTAAAATGTTCAACCTAATGTGCAAATTACCAGTCCTCTGATTGTTTTTCCCTTCACAAATGTGCTCCCTCGGGTCACAGGCATTTACACAAAAATACTGTATACAGTATTTTTATTTAATTTAAATGAATATATAATCATATGTTTACAATTTAGGGCATATAACAACATCATCATTTTTTAAAAAAAAAACTATCTTACAAAGCAATGTTCTATATGCATTAAAATATGTAAGTGAGCAGTAGACATTTTTGTCTGGAAGGAATCATATTTATTATGTCCTAAATAAAGACTTAAAGTTCATGGGAGGCTGGCTTGTGTCATAGTAAGACATGAAGAAATGTTCTTGATGATGATTTTTTTCGCACAAATGACACATGCTGTGTTACGACATCACATAGACCTCCAGAAGACTGGCAACAGCATGCATCCTATAGAAGATCCCAAAAGGGAGGCCGATGTTAACAACAGCCACCCACATTGGATACCCATAAAAGCGCAGCTCCAAGCCATTGTCAAACTGTGGTCTGGCACCAAAGGCTGGCATGATCCAGAACTGCAAGGAAAGAAAGCAATAAGATTAATCAGGGTTATGTGTAAGGGACTGGATTGGTAGGTTTACTAAAATTCATTTGGGAGCAATGTTCCATGTTATTTGTTCATGTTAGGAAAAACTCTTAGTTACTTATTTTGTCTAATGGATATATTTATTAGACTTGTGCATTCATATTCGGGCAAACATGAAAACGAACACGAAGAGTGCGTTTTCGTCCCGAAGAAGCAAAGATAGCGGCAGTAAAACGTACATGAAGAAGCACAAAACGAATTGGTTGATGCCAGAGGAGGACCCTGCAGGCGACCAAGCTCACTCGCACAGCCTTTTTAACTCCTGGCGGCGAACCTACAGATTTACATCCCCGTTAACCCCTGCGATGCTGCGTAGATAAAGGGAGCTGAAAGCCGTAGGTTTGCCGTCAGGGGTGCAACTTGGCCGACAGAGACCACTGGTCTCCCTGCTCCAACAGTTAAAAGTCCATACGAACGACCAATAAAGTCAGGGAGACAAGTGGTCTCTGCTGGCCAAGTTGTGGCACCAACCGCAAGTCTGTACGAGCGACTTTATTGGTCGACAGCAAGGGGCTCGTCTGCCATCAACCAAAAAACGGAAAAAAAAAGAAAAAATGAACACGAAGAATGTACACGAATATTCGCCTGAACCGAACCCACAGGAACGGGCGAATATTCGCGGAATGCGAATTCCCACGAAGACAAACACGAAGACGAACCAGCGTCCAAGTCTATTATTTATCACATTCTTTGATGCATGTAAGCTTCTTGTGATAGTCTGTGTGCCAAGTGTGGTCTTGGGCCACCACATGAACCGGCTGTTTTACTTCCCATCAGGAAAATGCTGTTTTCCCCTGATAATAATGAACTTTGGGATTTACTTTTTTATTTTACCTGTATTTGGTTTCCAATCATCTTTGGCTAAGATGCCTTTTTTCCATGACACAGAATCAAGAGGGAGGTAGATTAATGGAACAACCTTCCATCAGAAGTGGTAAAGACTAATACAGTGAGGGATAGGGATAACACTGTCCTCAGTGTAAGACAAGACCAAGGACTGAATAAAGCCTGTCTCCCGAGAACGTCAAGTTACGTTTGCTTTGCTCATAAAGCCAAGTACAATATGGACAATCATGGATAAAACAAATGCTCATTATCTTCCGTATGTCTATTATTCAAAAGTTTTACAAAGAGTAGACTCTTGTTAATAGTGTATCTGATAGAGGGTGTAATTGATATTGTAATTATATTAAATATCTTAATTTCCTGTGTCAATCACAGACTACTACTACATTTGCCAGTAGCTTGAAAACACTTACTACCAAGGTAACCACACAATTTAGAATTTTAGACAAAGGGAAGCCTATGCTTAGTGGCAGAATTTCTTTAGCTCCCCTCCACACAAAAACTACATTTTAAACCAATTTACACAAGTCTACAGACCTTCTCTCCCATCTTCACCCAGGGCCCTGCCTTCACTGCAGCTTGCACTGTAACATAGTTCATAAGGTTGAAAAAAGACCAAAGTCCATCAAGTTCAACCTATATACATATTGTGTCCCTACCGTGTTGATCCAGAGGAAGGCAAAAAACCCTTATATCCTCAGAATAAATCCCTGGATCAACGTTCTGTCCCTATTAATCTACTATCCATAACTTGTAATATTATTGCTTTCAAGAAACACGTCCATGCTCCTTTTAAACTCTTTTATTGAGTTTACCATTACCACTTCCTCTGGCAGAGAGTTCCATAGTCTCACCGCTCTTACTGTAAAGAACCCCCGTCTGTGCTGGTGTAGAAACCTTCTTTCCTCCAGCCGTAGAGGATGTCCCCTTGTTATAGATACAGTCCTGGGTATAAATAGGTCCTGGGAGTGATCTCTGCACTGCCCCCTTATATATTTATACATAGTTATTAAGTCCCCCCTAAGCCGTCTTTTTTCCAAACTAAATAACCCTAATTCTGATAATCTGCTGATACCTTACTACTTCAAGGTCACACAATGTTAATATATTACAAATATATTTTGTTCACACCTTACATGCTCCCAAAAGTATTGCTAATCACTAATTAAAATGACATCACTAGTGCAATGTACTTGCACATAATACACCTAATATAAATAATAAAAGGCCATGATGTCCATGTCCATGGCCTTATTGCCATTTGAATAGTGATGACAAAATAAAACGAGTGGAACCACTGCATTCTTAGAGACATTAAAACATTAATATGTAGGATTTTTTTTCTATCACGGTTGAATGTGGAATATATATATATATATATATATTATATATATATAAAAATTTGATTTACATAATTCATATTTTAAGTATGGATTATTAAAAAAAATTGCAATATAGCATATGACAAGAACCATTTGGCCCATGTAGTTTTCCTGATGCAATCTTCAATCTGTCCTTGATCTTGTCCTACATTCTGTATAACCATATGTTTTAATTCCCTGACTCTATTTGCCCCTACCACTTTTGCCAGGAGTCAGTTCCACTTATCAACACCCTCCTTACATTACATCTAACCAATGACAGAACCTTAGACCCAACATCAGTAGCCCTAGTGAAACACAAAACATAATCCCATCTTGAAGTTATCACTTACTATTATGTTAGACAGAAGCAAGAACAAAGAAACTTCTCTAAGGACTTTACTTTTCCATTCAGTTTTTGCATCTCGTGTGATGCAGTGGTTTATAATCCCAAGACTTTGGGTATCCAGTTTATCCTGGCAGTTAGAACCATTGTGGTTGTCAGTGGAAATGGCAGCAGCTGGGTTGCGGTAGACTTCATTGAATACATCTTTGTCATGGAAGGCAACAGAGCTATGGTCTTCTTGGTGCCAGTCATGCATGGGTTTTCGATGTAACCCCTCTATAATGAAAGTGTTTTGCAATATGTGCTGAACAATCATAAGTAATGAATATACTAAATTTAAGTAATTGAGAAGGTCTCTTGGAAAGGTGGCTACAATGGCTACTATAGAGAAATAAGATATGCAAAACTGTCCAAGAGCAGCTCCAATGAGCAAGGCAACGTCCAAGGTACGTGTGGGATTCTTGTGACCATCCATATCTCTCTTGTCAAATCTGTATATGATGGAGGCAATAATGGAGCTCACAGACATTAGGATAAGTGCTACAATGTTAAAAATGTAGAACATGGTGAGAGCTTGGGATTTGGCTTCCTCAGTGTTCACTTCAATCTCATACACAATGAAGATTCCTAGACCTGTAACAAGGACAGCAATCCCACAGACAAGTCCCACAACGCTCTTTGGTGCTCGGAAAGTATGATGTGTATGATGAGAATCCTGATTAATCACACGTCCCACGTTCTTCCACATCACATATGCCATAGCTGAAGCAAAAAGGCTGTATTCAATATTAAAGGGGTACAAGTAATAATAGCCTGTCTGGAAGGTTTTACAAATTGTCGTTATGCAAACACAGCCATGTGATTCTCCGCCAGCTGAAATGAAAAAAGTACACTGTGTTAAATGAGCAGAAGCCATGTCCTTTATCAGTGTTAACACTTTTAAGAAACAATTCATCTGCTGCATCAGTAGTAGTAGTAAGACTAATGAAAAAACCTGCTAAATAGATTTTACTATTTGTCCTGAGTTTTGAAATACCCAATGTTTTTAGGTTTTTTTTTGCTTTTTTCTGCACTTTATGGGGCAATAAGTACCAGTAGCATTTTGCTATTTCAAAACCATTTTTTCCCAAAGCTGGTCATTCTGCCCCGTGTGCTATTTCAGGTATCTTTGAAGCTGGCCAATGTAATTTACCCCATCAAACCATATATTTTAAATGCTGGTACCATCGTTTAAAGAAGTACCAACAAAGTTAATTGAAAATCAAAACCCAGATTTGAGTTAAACTAACGAAAATATACTGCTAAATATATACCTCTATGCATTTTGCACCACTCAGCGCTCAATAATAAGCCATTTGCATGAAAGCAAAATCTAGCCTTGTTTAATTTAACTTGGTTGATGATCCTTTAAATTGTTCTCTGCAACTACTAACTCTTCTACAATAAATGTCTTACCTCTAAGGTCTCTGGTGCTATTGTTTGTTTGGTTCACTGTAGAGGATTCTTCATGAACTGACTGATGTAGTGATTCGTCTGTCACAGCTGCCATCCATACAGCCAAGTTAGTGCTGAGCGTCAACATGAGACCACACCTGGTCACACACACAGTTAAATTAATAATATAGCATTTTCTAAAAAGCTTGTGTGAGCCGAATGGAGCACAATATGAAATAATTTGAGGACAGACCTATTTTTTTAAACTGATCTATCAATCAAGTTATTTCTGCTGTAGTCTACTGTCTAAAAAATATTACTATAATGAAACACCTTGTGATGTGAGATATTAAATGTGTGGTGCTATGAATTGAAAAGCTTAAGCCACCCCTTGATTAATGGAGGCACAGGCACAGGGGAAAATTGTCCGAGAGCCCAGGTAAACTAAGGGGCCCAAAACTCTCATCTGTCCCACAAAAGGATGTTCAGGTCCAGCAACCTGGACGCATCACTGGCAGTCATCCTGCATCACTGACACTGCATCCTGAGAAGTGATGTAATTTGTAGGTGTGCAGCATAGTGAGGGAGCTACAGACCACAAGGAACTTACATGCGCAAAGTGGTGGATGCGGTAAAATCTGTGTGTAAGTATAAAGTATCTCACAAAAGTGAGTACACCCCTCACATTTTTGTAAATTTTCTATTATATTTTTTCATGTGACAACACTGAAGAAACGACACTCTGCTACAATGTAAAGTAGTGAATGTACAGCCTGTATAACAAAGTAAATTTGCTGTCCCCTCGAAATAACTCAACACACAGCCATTAATGTCTAAACCTTGGCACCTTATATAATAAAATATTTATACTGTGTGTGTATATATATATATGTGTGCACAAGGCCTAAGTTGTTCTATTACATAAGTGTGTGTGGAGGGACAGAGTAGACGTTAAAATTTGGATGAAACATGTAAGGGGGAGGCAAGCAACATAAAAGAAAATAGGGAAAGAAGATGAGGAAAAGACGTCAGCAAATGAGGTGCAAAAACAAGCAAAGCAGAAAAGTAGAAAAGCATGGAAATTAAGCTTTTAGATTTTTTTCTGAATACTAGAATGCATTGTATGCAACTTACAAAAGTATACATACCTTGAGTATTTGGCACTCAAGGCAGATCCTATATTTGGCACACCCCATTTTAAAATGTAAAAACACCCACAAAAAATGTTTTCAATAATATTTATTTCACAAATTTGTAAACTGCTTATCACAGCAGTTCTCCGCCCTTCGTGTTCAATGATGATCTAGTGTGGTGTTTTCATGTAGCCCCACATAATGACACTCTCCAGAGTGCAGCTACCTAGCAGTGCACTTGAAGGACACGCTAAGCACCGTGTGACATCACCGGCACTCAGCATGTTACCCAAGGTGCTCAGCACTCCCCACTCTGCAGCATCAGCACAGACTTGCCACACAGGCGAAGCTCAAGACCCCTCAGAGGACACACACAGACTTGTGGGTCTGTGACGCAATAACAGGACTGGGGGGTCACCGTCTGGAGGCTGGTGTGTAACTGGAAACCACAGGGCCCCAGTGTAAAAATTGCCCCTAAACAATGATCTTTGCAATTCAACTAAACACACTTAACACACTCACCAAATCCTTACCTTGTCATATTTAGGTGAACTTGTACACAATCTCTACAGGATACCCAGATAAAATATGTCTGTGAGGAGAGCATACACTTTTACATAACTCATTGACCAAGACATTATGCATGGAAAGCTGAAGATTGATCAAGAACATTGAAAAATAAAATCTAAAACATCACCCTGAAAAGAAGAAATGCATTAAGACAGAAGGATGGACATTTGAGCAAAGTTGATTGTCAGAGAAAAACAAGGGTCAAATGTAACAGATACTGATATTGATCAAGCTTTGATAAACATATCTAGGAGAAAAGTTGTATTTAAAAGGCAGACAGAGACTGCCATACTGCTTTTTGGAAGATAAGCTAACAGAGTTCACAGAGTGCTCTCGATCTTACCTGTATCACTATAAAAAGGCCCTGAATTACAGGATGAATAATTTTAAGCGGAGATTCACAATGAACCAGAGTAACTGATTTTCCAATCTTCAGTACATCAAGGACTAGGCTGCAAATGCCAAAAAGTGCCAAGCCCCCTGAGGTGATAAAAACACAGATAAGGGACGATAAATTGCATGTTACATGTAACTTAGAATAAATTAAAAAATGGTATGAAAAGTGTATCTGATACTCCCAATTTAGGGAAACTGTATATTGCATATTGCTTAAGCATATGCTTTGGGGCAGTTAATTCACAATATTATATCAATATAATATCTCCAAATAGTTTGCCACTTCAAAATATTAAAATAATTACAATATGAATCATTCAACTTGCAAGTGGTATTGATCCAGCAAATTAAGCATATCTCTCCTGTATGTCAGTTTGTACAAACTGTTTAATGGAGGGTTTTGTTTGTTTATGGATCAATGCAAATAACGTATTTTACAAATGTTCAACCTGATTGCTTTTTCCTATATTACCTCTCAGCCAAATTGGCCCTGCATGTGAGTCCTTCAAGTTGATGCTATTTTTTTGTCTCGATGTCCATATGAGATAAACAACCATCCAACAGCCAGTGAGACACATAAGGGCACTAAGGAAAGACAGTACTTCATGCTCCACTACTGCCACTTCATAGAAAGCACCACTGCTTATCAGTGCACATCCCAGCAAAGTTATATTTATTCCCAATAAGCCTGACATGAGACGCCCTCCTTGTTTCCAGTCCTCAGGTACATCAACAGAAATTATGGGTAGTTCTCTTATTTTCTCAAGCCTAGGCTCTGGCACTTGCTGTATAGCCCCAACATCAACAACCTCAATTTGTTGATCTCCCATTTTCTGCTCCTAGAAAAAAAGGACATAGTTGTGTCATTGCTGCTCACGGCACAGTAACAAATATACTGAACTCACATTAAGTGTCTGTGTAAATGTAGAAAAGATTGTATAATCTCCCTAATATGCATCAGTGCGAGGCAGATAATATAGGATAGAATCTTATGTGATGGGATTGGGAGTATATCAGCACACTAAAAAAGGCATCATACACGGGACACCTGAAACCACAATTTAGTGCCACTAATCCTTTTTAATAAAATATGCAGATTGAAATAGATTAAATAACAAAGAACCTTTACTTTTACTCTCACTGATTTCTGGGCCTAGAAAGTTTTGTTCTCTTAAGTGAATACAAATTCAAGAGCGCGTTTTATCTCTATATAAGTAAAAATTAAATAGTTACATTTATTCCTACAGAAAGTAAAGTGCCAGAAAACAGATGACAAAACAAACACACACTAGGACAGGCTCTATCACACCGACACCCAATCCCACACCAGGACAGGTGTGCCACACGACATGGAAATACACATACACTAGGACAGGCTCTGCCACAAGACACGCAAACACACACACACCAGGACAGGCTGTGCCACACTGACACCCAAACACATACCAGGACAGGCTCTGCCACATGGACACCCAAACACACCAGGACAGGCTTTGCCGCACTGATACACGCACACACCAGAACAGGCTCTGCCACACAGACATCCAGACACACACACCAAA
>VKOC01030470.1:0-19008 GCA_009364415.1 Spea multiplicata
GAGTGAGAGACATGGTTTCTCACGCCCCTCCCCGCGATCCCCCTGCACCGATCACACTGTGATCTCTATGCAGGTCCTCACAGACAAATGAATGGAATAAATACAAAAGTTGGTTTTTTTTATTAGGTGGCTGTAATGTATTTTTTATAACAAATAAACACTTTCAATATTGTTGGGCTTTCTGATAGTAGCCAGTTTTATTTTTTAGAATAGAAGCAATGAGTGCCTGTCAGAAATCGGATCTCTGTCTGCATGCATTTACCGAAAGGATGGTAGATAAATAAAACGGCAGCCCGGCAAAAGCAGTAGAGACTAATACAGAAAGGGAAAATAAACATGCATGGGATAGGCTTAAAGCTATAATGAATCTAAGACGAGACAAAGGACTGAACAACGTCCGAGTCTCTATACCAGGAAAGACAGGAAGACTAGATGGGCCGAATGGGACTGATCCGGTGGCATATTCTACCCAGACAGCGGGTAAAGCAGCGTGTAACTTAGCGTACAGACAGCTTTCTCTACATTCTTTGGACAGTAACGCATTATCAAGCACCCAGCCAGCATACTGCGACAACTTGATAGACATCTCACTGTCATGCAGATCCTTCAAGATATAAGAAGGAAACAAACAAAAAGGGAAAATAAAACACTCAGTGGATCCATGATGTCTCAGTTTATTCCTTCCCTCATCCTGATGTGATTTTAAACTTGACTGTCATCCAAGATTATCCTTCTTCGGGGTGGAAAGATATTTTCATACACGCACTGAGCCTACAGAAGTCATGCTTTCATCTTAGACCGTCCTTTCTAGTTTTGTCAGAACCTTTAAAAGTTATCAGGGAATACCGTGTCTGTGAAAGCGTGTACGTGGTCTGCAACAATGCTTAGGTAGGTGGTTTGTGTCAACGTAACATCCACAGGAGTGGCAGGACCCAAGGTTTCCCAGCAGAACATTGCCCAAAGTATCACATTGACTCTGCCGGCTTGCCTTCTTCCCACAGTGCATCTGGTACCGTGTGTTCTCCAGGTAAAAAACACATATGAAGCTGGCCATTCACGTGATGTAAAATAAAAGGTGATTCACCAGACCAGGCCACCTTCTTCCATTGCTCCGTGGTTCACTTCTTATGGCCACGTGCCCATTGCAGGCTCTTTCTGCAATGGACAGGGGTCAGCATGGGCACCCTGACTGGTTTGCGGCTACTCAGCCCCATAAGCGACAAACTGTGAGGCTCTGCGTGTGCTGACACCTTTCTATCAGAACCAGCAGTAACTTTTTCAGCAATTTGAGTTACAGCAGCTCGTCTGTTGGATTTTACCACACGAGCTGGTCTTCCGCCCCACGGGCATCAATGAGTCTTGGCCGCCCACAACCCCTTTACTGGTTTACTACTTTTCTATCCTTGGACCATTGGTGATAGGTACTGCGCGCACCGCAGACCGGGAACCCCCCCACAAGAGCTGCAGTTCTGGAGATGCTCTGACCCAGTCGTCTCGCCATCTCAATTTGGTTAAAGACGCTCAGATCCTTATGGTCGCCCATTTTTCCTGCTTTTAACACATCAACTTCAAGGATGAAATGTTCACCTGGTGCCTCATATATCCCACCCACTGACTTGCTGATCTGTAGATAGATAGATAGATAGATAGATAGATAGATGTAATACCCAATAACTGAAAGAAAAAATAGTTTTTTTGAACATTGCTCTGGTCCTAGAGCCTAAAAAGCCATCTTAAAGGGGTTAAATTAATAGGATGTGTATATTAGTACATGATGAGTGTGGAAGGCAATGAAGAATTTGTTTGTAAAAAGTTTTTTAATGTTTCATCCCAGATTACCCTCAATCCAATACCATGCATTGGAACAATTAGTACAAATTTGCGCCACCACAATCCTTTTACTCAGTCTGGCATACTGTTGCTTTAAGAAAGGACACTCTGGACTGTTTGTGGGGAACTCTATGGTCAGTGGCCATTTTAAGTTTGTGGTCCCTTTACAGTTTCAATGTTGTGTTCTGAGCTGAATAAAGAACTGCTCTGTGTAACTACTATCAAGTAGTACTGGCTCCTGCTCTCCATCTTATAAATCACACACTGTGAATTAGGTGGTATTAATTTACAACAAAAAATGAAGAAAAAAAAAATATTGCTTTATAGAAGGCCCCGGGCAGATTTAGAGGAGCCCTGTAGCTTTTCACGTATATTATGGGGGTTATGTATACAGGGGAGAATGGGAGAACGTTTTTCTGCAATGCAACAATCACTTAAAAAAAAAAAAATGAAAATTGGAGAAGTTTTAAAATGCGGCACTTCTTAGTTATAAATATTTGTTGCTTTCTTACATCAAAATGAACGACGATATCTTAAAGATATATAAAAGGTTGTTATGTTCACACATAGCATCACGCTGCGAATGCAGTTTTAGGCACCCAGTCTTATGCTTCTGAAACACTATAATACAGGATTTTATTCATCGGGTGAGCTGGTACTCACTGCAACTACTTCCTCCAGAACAGCATGCAAAATAAATTAAATATTGTGCTCAAAAATTGTACACACGCGTGGTGCCTTCTACAGGGCCTGCCTGCAGGGCTGCTCTGCATGTGGATAGCAAACATATTCCGAGTCTATACAATCTGAGCGATATGGTTCACATTTTGTATAACAATCTCCTGAACAACCCCACTGAACAGTTACCTCAGAGTTCACTTATGGTTGATAAAGGCCATACGCAAGCCTGTGACTACATATTTCTTACTGATGCGTCTAAGATTGCAATATACAACACATACAACATAATTAGACCGGGATTACAACAGAACTTCCCGGCCTAAACCCCACAAAGGAAATAAATAAATAAATAAATTTTAAAAAAAAAGAACAACACGCCGACAAACCATCCATACAATTTATTCAAACCGTCAAGCCTAGTTGATGTAAACAATATGTTTATACGTTATGTGATGTCTTTTGCTATCATGGGAGAGTCTCAGGGTACCGAGTCAGCCACGGTCTCCAAATGTTATGAAATTTCTGTAAACACTGGTGGGATAGGAAAAAGCCACGTTCCATCAAACACTGATGACTTATTTGATTCGCGACATGATCCAAGGAAATAGATGATGATTGTAGCCATTGTCTAGCTAAAGTTATCTTCATGGCTAACAAGCATTGTACTATAAAAGCCCTTTGGTTAAAGCAAAATCCGTTTAAATCAAAATGTAGTAGGGCTCTTTGCATGGTAGGAACTATATTTTGATTCAGAATCTCAGAAATAAGATTAAATAAATCTTGGCAAATATTTTGAATCTGTGGGCATTCCCACCAGATATGGATGAATGATCCTAAAGAGGAGCGGCATCTCCAACATAAAGGGGACACATTATAATTAAATTTACTCTGTTTCACCGGGGTTATATACCATCTCCACATTATCTTGTAATGCAGTTCAATCATATTGAGGCAATGCGAAATTTTATTAATTTCTAGTAAACTACCAATCCATATTTTTAAATCAATCAGACATTTTAAGTCTGATTGCCATGATTTTAATGCAGTGTGGGTTAAGGGAGTTTCTATTTCTTCAAGCAATATATACCACTTTTTTAAGCTTTTAGTAATAATTTCCGTAGAGAACATATCGCAGATCTTTTGACTCAAGATAGATGAAGACTGCACAAATAAATGAGACCTAACATAATAGGTTATCCTAAGGACATTGAAGGACTCCAGATTGCCAAATTCAAATTCCTCTGAGAGCTGGGAAAACGTTTTTATTTTATCCTGTATCAGAATATCTATAATCCTTTTATTCCTATAGTTAGTCCAGTTTCTCAGATTTAATTGGGAGATATTATACTGAAGACTTTCAAGCGGGGCTGTTGAAACTATTTTATTATGGAGGCCTAATCGAGGCTTAATATACTTCCAGAACTCCATAGAACTATGGAGAGTAATTGGTAGGTTATTTCTAATTGATTTAAGCTTAAGATGATGTAGCCAAAGTATGCACTCCAGATTTGAAAGGCCTGTCAGCTCTTGCTCAATCACGAACCAGTCTACATTATTATTATTTTTATATTGTAATTTCAAAATATGTGAGAGCATACTTGCTTGGGCATATCTCATTAGCGATGGAACATTAAGTCCTCCTTTACTTTTACTCGCTGCTAATGTAGACCAAAACAATGGGAGCCTGACCGGAATCATTTGAAGAAGATATAACCATTTAGGAACTATATAGGATCTAATGACATTCATTCTGCCGAGCCAAGAAATAAAAAGGCCTTTCCACTCTTTAATTTGCTTAATCAATGCATCTCGTAATTTACCAAAGTTGACTTCTATAATTTCCGAAATCTTAATTGGGATTACAACCCCCAAATAGTCAAACTTATCGGTCACCCAAGAAAATTCAAAAGATTGCTCAATGCTAATTTTTGATGAGGCCGAAAGATTCATCATTACAGCTTGTGTTTTTTTAATGTTCAATTTATAATTCGAAAAGCTGCTAAATAAATTAATTTCGGCCATCAGGTGATTAACTGAATTTAACGGATCATACAGGGATAGTAATATGTCATCCGCATATATACAGAGTTTATTTTCCAAATCACCAATTCTTATTCCTTTAATGCTGTTATTAAATCTAATTCTAGACGCTAATGGCTCCAATGTAAGAATATATAGCAAAGGTGCCAATGGGCAACCTTGTCGAGTCCCATTATTTAATCTAAATCGTTCTGATTTAAAGCCTTGGCCAACTACCATTGCGGTTGGTGTTGTATACAACGCCATAACAGCTCGAATAAAGCCTTCACCAAAGCCGTAAGACCTCAGTGTCTATTCTAAAAAGATCCAATTAACCCTGTCAAAGGCCTTTTCCGCATCCAAAGCCAAGAAAATTGAGGGAATTTCATGAGTAGTTACATATTCTACTATGTCGATAGTCTTACGGACATTATCACTAGAATGTCTTCCTTTTATAAAGCCAGACTGATCTCTACAAATTAACTATGAGCATAATGGTTTTAAACGAGCAGCTAGTATTGAGGAGTATATCTTAGTATCCAGATTGATCAGAGAGATTGGCCTGTAATCAGACACTTTCAAGCACGCTTTCCCAGCTTTAGGTATAGGAAGAATAATAGCCGTTAGGAAAGGACTTATTTGCACTAATTTCGTTGAACATACTTGTTAGGTGCGGAACTACCAATTTGGACCGTTTTTTATAAAACAGTGCTGTATATCCATCGGGACCAGGAGCTTTACGTACTTTTAGTTTTTTATTGCCTCATTTACTTCACTCTCCAAAAAGGGAGCGTCCAATTGTTCTATCAATGTATCAGACAACTTCGGCAATCTGGAGTCCTGCAAGTATTGTCTCATCTGTACGTCATCTTGGGCTTGATCTACAATATTATATAGAGTTGTATAAAACTTACCAAATGCTGTCCCAATGTTATCAGGACTAGAAATATATTTATCCCCGTCTATAAGTTTAAGAATTCGGTTTTTTAAGTTTCTGTTTTTAGTAAAATTTTTGCTTTAACTTAATTAAATTATAATTTGCTTTACTTATTAAACGGTCCGCAATTTCTTTTTTGATTTTAATCATATTCATAATGTCTTGTTCTTCATGAGATTGACCGCACTTTCTTTTTAGATTACTCAGTGAGATATATAGATCAGACAATTTTTCTTTTCCTTTTTTCCTGTTATATGCGTCTTTTTTAATTAGATATCCTCTCAGGACACATTTATAAGCGCACCAGATATTGCCTAGACTCACGTTATGCGTCAGATTCTCAGAAAAAAACTGAGTGGTCGTCTGGGAAATATAATCAAGAGAATCCTTACAGCCTAATAATGATTCGTTTATCCTCCAAGGACGTGGGGCTGAATGAAATTTCTTTTCTATTTCCAAACAGACTGGATCATGATCTGACCAAGCTACATTTCCTATACTAATGCGCTTACAATCTGAAATCACGTTCGCTGTAGTTAGTATAAGATCTATACGTGAAAAGGTCTTATGTCGACCTGAAAAAAAAGTATAATCTTTACCTGACGGTCTCAACGTCCTACAAATGTCATAGAGTTTATATTTGCCAAGAGTAGTACTAAAAGCATTAGATAAATTAACTTGATTTCTATTAGAAGTTCTACCTCGGGAGCTAGTAATGTCCAGTACTGCATCAGGAGCACAATTAAAGTCCCCCATGCACAAAAAGGTTCCCTGAGTATATTTCTGAATTTTTTGTAATGTGTCGTTTAAGAAACGGTTCTGTTTATAATTAGGTGCATATATATTCAGAATAGAAAATAATACACACTCTAAAGGCATATCTAGCATGGGAATCCTTTTGCTTATAAATCAGCTCAACTTTAATTTTATTTGAGATTAAGATAGCTACACCTCGTTTTTTCCTGCTGGGTAACGATGAATGTTCAAGCACGGAATATCTTTTATTATTCAATCTATGGATATCTGCATTTTTCAAATGTGTTTCTTGGACACAACATACGTCTATATGGTGATTATTTATGTAATTGAATAATGAATATCTTTTATGGGGCAGATTTAAACCTTGAACATTCAACGAAATAATCTTAAATAGATCTCCCATGTTTCAAATAGTGACTACATATTTCTTGATTAGCTAAGAGTCCGTAAGATGTAGACAAAAATAAATAATTAAAAAAAGGTTTTGTTAATGGAAAAAGAGGTACGTGTGTGAATCAAAAGTCATTTTTCCATGGAGATGGTTTGTAAAGTCAATAGTGAATAGGCTGCTAGCATTCCATAAACTCGGCAACCTGGAGTCACACAGAAAGCCATTCCAGATCCCAAGAGTTGCTTGTCTTGGAGACAGTAGACAAAAAGAAATTAAAAAAAAGCTTTTTCTAGAATACACAAAAGGGTGATTAAAAACAAAATTAATTAAAAAAATAGATTTAGATTACATTTTTGGTTGTTTTTTTTAAGCATTTCTGGCTTTTAATTTAATAAGATTATCTAAAATCTACAATATACATGAGAAACTACAATATTATATTTTTGTAATTGGAAAAAGAGGTACGTGTGTAAATGGAAAGTCTTTTTTCCATGGAGATGGTTTGTAAAATTAAAATTGAATAGGTTGCTAGCATTCCATAAATTCGGCAACATGGAGTCACACGGAAAGCCATTCCAGATCCCAAGAGTGGCTTGTTTTGGAGACATAGACAAAAAGATATATATATATATTTTAAAAACACAGCTTTTTCTAGAATTAAAAACACCAAAGATTAATTAAAAATAATTTTTTTTAGATCTAGATTATTATTATTTTTTTTGTATTTCTAGTTTCTGATTTAAGAAGTTTATCAAAAAAAATACAATATACATGAGCAACTACAACATTAGAAGTACAGTTTTATTTATGGAAAAAGGAGGTACGTGTGTAAATCAAGTCATTTTTCCATGGAGACAGTTTATAAAATCAAAATTGAATAGGTTGCTAGCATTTCATACATTTCGGTAACCTGGAGTCACACGGAAAGCCTTTCCAGATCCCAACAGTGGCTTGTCTTGGAGATATGGTGTTGTCTCTGATTTCTGTCACAATCTGACTGTGTGATGGATACATGAGAAACTATAATCCCATGATAACCTCAGGACATTGATTGTGATGTCATTGATTGTGGATATGGAGTATTTTTATGTATTTGTGTTGATACATTTAGACCCACCAAGTAGAGGATAACCCTCGAGCACTAAGCCTTAGTGGATTCCTAAAATATATCTTCATTTAAAACAAAATGTACGATGTACAGCTTCTTCCATAGCCTTTTCTATAACTAAACTTTATCATGAAAATGAATCAATTAATCAATGATTTTGACATGATTTATATTAAAAGTGCATTAATCCATAACTAGTGAAACACTATGGAGAACTCTTATCACAGGCATTTAATAAATATTTTCCTTGTATTTAAAATATCTTCTACTATCTCCACCTCTGCTGCTCATGGAATGTTGTTGTCACAAAGTGCTTTTGTCTATGATGTCACAAAGACACTGATGACATAAAGAGCCCAGCACAACACTGAGGTTCATTCTCACTTTGTTTCTTGAGACGAGTGGACATAGTGTATTGAAACATGGCTTGAAACTCATAATTAGACAAGTGGACATATTTGGCTTTGCTGACTTTTCGAAGTGACTTTAGCATTGTTTCAAAAAGATCACAATTGTATTTTTTGCCACTGGTGAAATTTACAATGATGAATTTAAGAACCAGGATTGAGCCGATGGTTGCTTTAACTAAGGTAGCCAGCTCTTTCTATGACATTGGGCTTCAAATTGCTACCTACAATGACAAAAACACCTCGTCTAACAACTCCACTGTAAACAAATGGAATTTCGAAGTTGTTTACAGAATGGTTACAGTTGGCAGTTGTTTCCTGACTATGTGTATCCTGGCACAAAATATTGAGACAATCAACAGGGAAATCCCAATCTGTGTCCCATTGGTAGGAAGCCTAATTTCATAAATACTCTTGCTGTTCGTCACAGTTTGGAACTGGCGAATAGAGGTGATGTATGGCGCTGCCATTTTGAATGGATTGAGCGGCTGGTTCTCCATATTCTGGTCCGGTGTTATCACCTGGGTGGCACACGGCTCCTCAGACAGCAGCAGGTCTTTGTCCATTGCATGTACATATTAACCCATAACAAATCAATAAAGAACCACAGATACAGTATTGTAAATTTGATAAAATTGGCCGTGGCTTTATTTAAGTGGGTATAAGCGGCATTATCAACACAAACCATTTAATGTAATAACAACCAAATACATTCTTATATATAACACCAAATACAAACCATGTAACAATCATTTAACACCTTTAAAGCATTTGCAACTCTTAAACCACCGATGCCTTTCCAATAAATTTCAATATCTTCTTTGCTAGCTCCTAGGTTCGGACCATAAGGCCGGATACACGCTCTTTTGAACGCCAAAGATATAGAAGAGTGACCCAGGATCCAAACGCAAATGGACTTTTCTATAAAAAAAAAGAGACAACTTTAGATAACATAAAACGTTTAAAACAGTTGGATCTCCATCTGCCCAATCTTTTAATGACTTACGACGACGTTCCGTAAGTTTATCAAACAGTTCTTATACTTTATCATTACCTGCAATGCCGGCAACACCAGAGGCAATACTACAGCGGTATAAAGTCTTACTGTAGGATTTTCCGACCCCCCATTTACCAATCCTGTACTCGTGGAAACATTCATCGTCTCCGCTAACTAAAAGTGGCCAATTCATATTAGCCAAGCCTCTGCAATTCAGTTCAGGATATCAGTGCGTTTGTTTCCATTCGTAGGGTGATCATCCCTAATAAGAACATAGTTAGATTATATGACATGTTAAACGACAGCATTTTATTGTATTCTATAAGTGCTTTAATATATATTCTTGAAGCTGGATACAAATTAAGGCACTTGCCTTTAGGAGAAGTTGTAGTTCCAGTTAAGGTATATTTATCATCTGTGCTATATCTGTAATATTCATCACTGGGGAGGGCTGGCACCTTTTGGCCCTGGGGGATGACAAAACCAAGTGGCCCCATTAGATCCCAGAAACATATACGTCGGCACTTATTTTGCATACGCTCACACTAATACATACACGCTCATTTTACAAAGATGTGCACACTAAAAAACCTCTCAGACACAAATCTACACACTCATGCTAACACAGACATCTACACATAAACACATACAGTGTAAACTTACACATATACACTAATGCAAATACAATGAGATGATTATTGTGTGATTTTTATGATACATTAAGCTGATTTGAATTTTTTTTATGTTTCTGTTCCTTTAAATTGTCTTGCAAGTCCAAGTGCTGAAACGTGTAACTTGATTGTACCATTTCCTTAAACTGACTGTAACGTGGGTAATCGCCCTATTTAACGAGTGACTTCTTATTCCTGTCTAGATAAAATATTTCATTCACTACAAATTCATAATAAATTGGATTGCAAATTATAGGGGTCGCTTCATCAGCAGGAGTTACCGAGTTGTATGGGGCGCTGGCTCACGGACACATTCTATTCTTCTCTGCTGTGTTCTTTGTCCTCGGTTTGTTTTGTATCCTTCTGATAAGGTAAGAGTAGAAAGAGTTTAATGTCTTAGCAGTGACAATGGGATTTTTCCTGGTAAAAGGGAAATCTGGTTGCCCATGTAAAACGATCTAAATAATAATAAGACAAATGAAAGGTCTGCCCTCTGATCTTGTCATTTTTTTAGTATCTCTGCCTAAAGGGACCGCCTGCATCATCAGCGCCAAACAAAAGAAAAAGAAGCAGTGTCAGAGATATGTTCAGATTGTTTCTGCAACCCATAGAATGTTTAATGACATATTTACCCTTTCTTCACTGAGGTTATTGTGAAGCCAAAAACCTAGAATTTGTGCAGGCTACACCGATCCAAGGAGAAACCCGATTGCCTCTTGCAGTCAAGAAGGAATTTTTTTCCCCTGATGGCAGAATTCGATGTAGCTTAATGAGGGTTTTTTTCCTTCTTTTGGATCAAGATTAGGAAGGTTAGGTAGAAGGGTTGAACTGGATGGACTTAGGTCTTATATCAACCTTATGAACTATGTAACTATGTAATGATTCCCCTTAACAATCAGTTATTAGATTTAGGGGGGTGAATTGCTTGTTCACGTGTGTGATATAGGTTTTGATTAACTCTTTACCTTCAATAAATGAAATGATCAGTCGAAGGATGCATTTTGCGTTTACTCACGTTATGCCGCCCTTAGTCACAGTGAGAAGGCTGAGGTTCTTATCTCACAGGTGTTTAACGCACATATCAGGTTCCAACCAAGACATTTACATAAACACCGTAGAACTAAATAAAGAAGATAAATATGAAAGACAAATCATCAGACATACAGTCAATAACATTTAAAAACACATGGCTTGAAATTCACAATTAGACGAGTGGACATATTTGGCTTTGCTGACTTTTCGAAGTGACTTTAGCATTGTTTCCAAACGATCACAATTGTATTTTTTGCCACTGGTGAAATTTACAAACAATGATGAATTTAAGAACCAGGATTGAGCCGGTGGTTGCTTTAACTAAGGTAGCCAGCTCTTTCTATGATATTGGGCTTCAAATTGCTGCTGACTACAATGACAAAAACACCTCGTCTAGAAACTCCACTGAAAACAAATGGAATTTCCAAGTTGTTTACAGTATAGTTACAGTTGACAGCTGTCTCCTGACTACGTGTATCCTGGCACAAAATATTGAGCCAATCAACAGGAAAATACCAATCTGTGTCCCATTGGTAGGAAGCCTCATCTCATCAATATTCCTGCTGTTCGTCACAGTTTGGAACTGGCCAATAGAGGTGATGTATGGCATCTATAAAAAAGAGACAACGTTAGATAACATAAAACTCATAACATTTCTGTCCTAACATATCGTTTTAATGACTTCAGGGGAGAAGCCTAATTCAGCTGCCATCGTTGCTGCACCTATACGGAAAGAATGAGATGAAATCCTCCCTGTTTCCAAACCCAAACATTTGATGCATTTCTTAAGCACTGCATTAAATTGATACATAGTCAAAAGATCCTCATGTATTAGCTGAAGATAAAAAAACTTTTCTATGCCGGCAGATTCTCTTCTTTTTCCTAGAAATCACTTCTTCTTCCTTGTCCTCGTCTTCTTCATGTTGATAAGAGTCTCTTCTGTCAGTCAAAGTTGTAGATGTACTTGGCACCGGTCAGGCTCCTGCCTCTTTCTGCCTCATAATCACAGCCGAGCCTTCCCTGCCTACATCAATCACCACACTGTCTGGAAAAGAAGACACAGATAAACAGCTTCTCAGGCACTCCAGACCGCCGGCTCTACTTGGTTCTTCTTCTAAACGAAGGACGAGATCCTCCATGACGCTCGCTGTGCTAACTAAACTACCTACCTGACAACCTAAAACTGAATTTAGCTAATTTAGCCCGCCACAACTTAATGTCCTAACTTTCCTGACTTTTTAATGACCCCTTCTATATAAGCAATGGACAATTAGCTTGCCACTTAGGCAGCTTGCACTTTCAATCCAGCTAACTCTGACTCATATGGTGTATGAACTGGCAGGTATCATCGGCACGTTTACAACTGAATATGGACTCAACAGTTTAAACCTTACAGACTTTTACCAAGGAGTCATCGCTGCCGGCTGCAGCATCACCTGCTACACATTTTCTGTCTTGTACATCATTTTTGTTTCGAGGACACCTGAGTCTGGAGTAGTACATGATGAAGAATCCAAAGGGAATTCCATGATAGAGAGTAAAGATCAAAACATCGATCCTGAGGACGCAGAGGAAAGTGGAATGTTAGAGCGCGAAGATGAAACGCAGGACGCTGCACCAAACTACATGCTGATTGCGGTTTTATTAAGTAGCGCTGCCATTTACCAATTTGCTTTCACCGGAGCGCATAGCGTCATCAGGCTGTTAGCGTCAACAGAGAAATTTATGTTACATTGCATTCCAGCCAACGGCTGGTTATACCTGACCCTGGGAATGTTTATTTTCGCTCGCCGTGCAAAAGACTTGGACTTTATTTTAGTGGGAATGTGCTCATTCTGCGCCGGAATTCTCATCATGGCCTTTGTGAAATGGTCCTTCCTATATAACATTGGTAAGTTAAAAAAAATCAGTGACAATTCTTTAATGGATTCCAAAGGTTAGAATATTGTTATATTACATATATGTATATATATATATATGCGACTTTACCTTATTATTATTATTTATTGTTTTATATAGCGCCTTAAAATTCTGTAGCGCTGTACAATGGGTAGACAGGACATAACAAGTAGTATGTAACATAACAAATTGACTAATAGAGAGCTATTTAACATGTAACACAATAAAGAATTTAATAGATATATTTAGTACTAATAATCAATAAGGCTGCATATTTCTAGTCTTACTTTCCCGTGAAAATATAGTCTCTTTAATGGTTGTACCCTTCAGAAACTTCATAGGAGTCACCTTTGGTGTAACACTATTGGTAGTGCAGGGCAAGTATAATTAATGAACCCTTTATTTTTAGCACTTCATTTAACACGATTAACACTTCATTCTCTTGTTCACTATTAAGGAATGATAGAGATTTTTCAAATAGTTGCATACATTCGTATAAGTGGATCTTGTTAGTTGCAGCATCGGCAGACTTAATTAACAGTTGAGTTCCCTCGTATATCAAACTGCTCCTCGCCAAGAGCGGCTTTTACTTTTTTGGGCTCTGGATATATAGAACATTTATTACGATACAATTTTAATAGTTAAATTAAAAATTAAGTGTTATTCTATTAGGTTTCTGGGTGGGACGTTTAGTTATTTACGGGTGATTTAATGATAAGGGTGACCTCCTAAGTCTTTCCCATATTACATAGAGACGTATTGTGTAGGGAGTTTAATAAGAGGGACATTAATACCACCAGGGGCGTAACTAGAAGTATGAGGGCCCTGTTGCGATAATCTGTTAAAATGTTGAAATTAGATTAAATCAATTTAGAAAATATAAACACTCTACATATATATATATATATATATATACATACACAAATACTTACTCAAATTTTCAGATCTCCTCAAATGCGGCAAAGAAACTTCAAAAAAGGGTTCACAATAGGGTCAACAATGGTAACTTCAATTTAATTAAACATTTAACTTTGATGGAAAACCTGTAAAAACATAAAATGTTGACATACTTTAATAAAACAATAAAAACGTGTTAGTAGAACTTGTAGCAAAAACCGTGTTAGAGTAACTTGTAACGAAAGCGATTTCTTAAACTTCACACTTACTGCTCTCTCATTAAAATTTACGACGCCTTGCTTTCGGTGCTGGTAGTTCTTAAAGTTAGCTTTTGTTGCCCTGAGAATTCAGAATATTTTCTCTAATAATGTTACATTCCAGACCCTGTAATTAACCCCTCTACCAATATAACAATAAGAAATGGCAGGTGTTCAGATTTTAGACGTTTACAAGAAATGAAAAGATAAAACTGGTACTTTCATACCAATGAATTTTAATAAATTTTAATCCTGACGATCATTTCGGTGGTTTCCAAACAACTTCTTATACTTCATCATTACCTGCAATGCCGGCAACACCAGAGGCAATACTACAGCGGTATAAAGTCTTACTGTAGGATTCTTCCGACCCCCCATTTACCAATCCTGTACTCGTGGAAACATTCATCGTCTCCGCTAACTAAAAGTGGCAAATTCATATTAGCCAAGCCTCTGCAATTCAGTACAGGATATCAGTGCGTTTGTTTCCATTCGTAGGGTGATCATCCCTAATAAGAACATAGTTAGATTATATGACATGTTAAACGACAGCATTTTATTGTATTCTTGTATTGTATTTATTGTATTGTATTGTAAGTGCTTATATATATATTGTTGAAGCTGGATACAAATTAAGGCACTTGCCTTTAGGAGAAGTTGTAGTTCCAGTTACGGTATATTTATCATCTGTGCTATATCTGTAATATTCATCACCGGGAAGGGCTGGCACCTTTTGGCCCTGGGGGATGACAAAGCCAAGTGGCCCCATTAGATCCCAGAAACATATACGTCGGCACTTATTTTGCATACATTCACACTAATACGTACACACTCATTTTACAAACATGTGCACACTAAAAAAACTCTCAGACACAAATCTACACACTCATGCTAACACAGACATCTACACACAAACACATACAGTGTAAACTTACACATATACACTAATGCAAATACAATGAGATGATTGTGTGATTTTTTATGCTACATTAAGCTGATTTTAATTTTTTTTATGTTTCTGTTCCTTTAAATTGTCTTGCAAGTCCAAGTGCTGAAACGTATAACTTGATTGTACCATTTCCTTAAACTGACTGTAATTTGGGTAATCACCCTATTTAACGAGTGACTTCTTATTCCTGTCTCGGTAAAATATTTCCTTCACTACACATGGGATTGGAACTTATAGGGTTCGCTTCATCAGCAGGAGCTACCGAGTTGTATGGGGCGCTGGCTCACGGACACATTCTATTCTTCTCTGTTGTGTTCTTTGTCCTCGGTTCGTTTTGTATCCTTCTGTTAAGGTAAGAGTAGAAAGAGTTTCATGTCTTAGCAGTGACGATGGGTTTGGGATTTTTCCTGGTAAAAGGGAAATCTGGTTGCCCATGTAAAACGATCTAAATAATAATAAGACAAATGAAAGGTCTGCCATCTCGTCATTTTTTCCGCTTTTTTTAGTATCTCTGCCTACAGGAACCACCTGCATCATCAGCACCAAACAAAAGAAAAAGAAGAAGTGTCAGAGATATGTTCATATTGTTTCTGCGACCCATAGAATGTTTAATGACATATTTACCCTTTCTTCACTGAGGGTATTGTGAAGCCAAAAACCTAGAGTTTGTGCAGGCTACACCGATCCAAGGAGAAACCCGATTGCCTCTTGGAGTCAAGAAGGAATTTTTTTCCCTCTGATTCAAAGTAGCTTAATTAGGGTTTTTTTTGGCCTTCTTTTGGATCAAGAATAGGAAGGTTAGGTAGAAGGGTTGAACTTGATGGACTTAGGTCTTATATCAACCTTATGAACTATGTAACTATGTAATGATTCCCCTTAACAATCAGTTATTAGATTTAGGGGGGTGAATTGCTTGTTCACGTGTGTGATATAGGTTTTGATTAACTCTTTACCTTCAATAAATGAAATGATCAGTCGAAGGATGCATTTTGCGTTTACTCACGTTATGCCGCCCTTAGTCACAATGAGAAGGCTGAGGTTCTTATCTCACAGGTGTTTAACGCACATATCAGGTTCCAACCAAGACATTTACATAAACACCGTAGAACTAAATAAAGAAGATAAATATGAAAGACAAATCATCAGACATACAGTCAATAACATTTAAAAACACATGGCTTGAAATTCACAATTAGACGAGTGGACATATTTGGCTTTGCTGACTTTTCGAAGTGACTTTAGCATTGTTTCCAAACGATCACAATTGTATTTTTTGCCACTGGTGAAATTTACAAACAATGATGAATTTAAGAACCAGGATTGAGCCGGTGGTTGCTTTAACTAAGGTAGCCAGCTCTTTCTATGATATTGGGCTTCAAATTGCTGCTGACTACAATGACAAAAACACATTGTCTAGAAACTCCACTGAAAACAAATGGAATTTCGAAGTTGTTTACAGTATAGTTACAGTGGACAGCTGTTTCCTGACTACGTGTATCCTGGCACAAAATATTGAGCCAATCAACAGGAAAATCCCAATCTGTGTCCCATTGGTAGGAAGCCTCATCTCATCAATACTCCTGCTGTTCGTCACAGTTTGGAACTGGCCAATAGAGGTGATGTATGGCGTCTATAAAAAAGAGACAACGTTAGATAACATAAAACTCATAACATTTCTGTCCTAACATATCGTTTTAATGACTTCAGGGGAGAAGCCTAATTCAGCTGCCATCGTTGCTGCACCTATACGGAAAGAATGAGATGAAATCCTCTCTGTTTCCAAACCCAAACATTTGATGCATTTCTTAAGCACTGCATTAAATTGATACATAGTCAAAAGATCCTCATGTATTAGCTGAGGTTAAAAAAACTTTTCTATGCCGGCAGATTCTCTTCTTTCTCCTAGAAATCACTTCTTCTTCCTTGTCCTCGTCTTCTTCATGTTGATAGGAGTCTCTTCTGTCAGTCAAAGTTGTAGATGTACTTGGCACCGGTCAGGCTCCTGCCTCTTTCTGCCTCATAATCACAGCCGAGCCGTCCCTGCCTACATCAATCACCACACTGTCTGGAAAAGAAGACACAGATGGAGAAGCCGATAAACAGCTTCTCAGGCACTCCAGACCGCCGGCTCTACTTGCTTCTTCTTCTAAACGAAGGACGAGATCCTCCATGACGCTCGCTGTGCTAACTAAACTACCTACCTGGCAACCTAAAACAGAATTTAGCTAATTTAGCCCGCCACAACTTAATGTCCTAACTTTCCTGACTTTTTAATAACCCCTTCTATATAAGCAATGGACAATTAGCTTGCCGCTTAGGCAGCTTGCACTTTCAATCCAGCTAACTCTGACTCATATGGTGTATGAACTGGCAGGTATCATCGGCACGTTTACAACTGAATATGGACTCAACAGTTTAAACCTTACAGACTTTTACCAAGGAGTCATCGCTGCCGGCTGCAGCATCACCTGCTACACATTTTCTGTCTTGTACATCATTTTTGTTTCGAGGACACCTGAGTCTGGAGTAGTACATGATGAAGAATCCAAAGGGAATTCCATGATAGAGAGTAAAGATCAAAACATCGATCCTGAGGACGCAGAGGAAAGTGGAATGTTAGAGCGCGAAGATGAAACGCAGGACGCTGCACCAAACTACATGCTGATTGCGGTTTTATTAAGTAGCGCTGCCATTTACCAATTTGCTTTCACCGGAGCGCATAGCGTCATCAGGCTGTTAGCGTCAACAGAGAAATTTATGTTACATTGCATTCCAGCCAACGGCTGGTTATACCTGACCCTGGGAATGTTTATTTTCGCTCGCCGTGCAAAAGACTTGGACTTTATTTTAGTGGGAATGTGCTCATTCTGCGCCGGAATTCTCATCATGGCCTTTGTGAAATGGTCCTTCCTATATAACATTGGTAAGTTAAAAAAAATCAGTGACAATTCTTTAATGGATTCCAAAGGTTAGAATATTGTTATATTACATATATGTATATATATATATATGCGACTTTACCTTATTATTATTATTTATTGTTTTATATAGCGCCTTAAAATTCTGTAGCGCTGTACAATGGGTAGACAGGACATAACAAGTAGTATGTAACATAACAAATTGACTAATAGAGAGCTATTTAACATGTAACACAATAAAGAATTTAATAGATATATTTAGTACTAATAATCAATAAGGCTGCATATTTCTAGTCTTACTTTCCCGTGAAAATATAGTCTCTTTAATGGTAGTATGCTTCAGAAACTTCATAGGAGTCACCTTTGGTGTAACACTATTGGTAGTGCAGGGCAAGTATAATTAATGAACCCTTTATTTTTAGCACTTCATTTAACACGATTAACACTTCATTCTCTTGTTCACTATTAAGGAATGATAGAGATTTTTCAAATAGTTGCATACATTCGAATAAGTGGATCTTGTTAGTTGCAGCATCTGCAGACTTAATTAACAGTTGAGTTCACTTGTATATCAAACTGCTCCTCGCCAAGAGCGGCTTTTACTTTTTTGGGCTCTGGGTATATAGAACATTTATTACGATACAATTTTAATAGTTAAATTAAAAATTAAGTGTTATTCTATTAGGTTTGACATACAGTCAATTACATTTAAAAACACATGGCTTGAAACTCACAATTAGACGAGTGGACATATTTGGCTTTGCTGACTTTTTGAAGTGACTTTAGCATTGTTTCCAAACGATCACAATTGTATTTTTTGCCGCTGGTGAAATTTGCAAACAACAATGAATTTAAGAACCAGGATTGAGCCGGTGGTTGCTTTAACTAAGGTAACCAGCTCTTTCTATGACATTTGGCTTCAAATTGCTGCAGACTACAATGACAAAAACACCTCGTCTAACAACTCCACTGAAAACTAGTGCAAACAGAAAAAAACAATGTTCCACGTGAAATAATAAAATAACAATGAATACTTCCCCACACTAAAAGCAGCTTCCACGAACACTCTTCCTCAAAGTGTGAACGAAATTCAACAACCAATAGTGGAGCGCATATACATGGGGGAACAAAAAATAAATGCCAATAGTGTAATATGTTAATCAAATAATAATAAAATGAAATGTAAGATCCACTCACAAGTGGGCTGGATATATAAGGCTCATCAAACCACAGACTCTGGATACACTTGAGAGCTG
>VKOC01030474.1:0-10207 GCA_009364415.1 Spea multiplicata
GGCTGAGCACAGAGAGCTCCTTTTAAAGTATTAAAAGCTTGATCGGCTTCTGGAGACCACTTAACAGAAACTGGGGATCTTGCTTTTGTAAGGTCAGTTAAAGGGGCTGCAATAGTAGCAAAATCACGAATGAACCTCCTATAATAACTAGTTAACCCTAAAAATGCCCTCACTTGCTTTTTTGTGAGTGGTCGAGGCCAATTTTGTATAGATTCTACTTTTGCCAACTGCGGCTTCACCAACCCTCTCCCTATTGAATAGCCCAAGTACTTTGCCTCTTCAAGGCCAATAGTGCACTTGGCAGGATTGGCAGTTAAGCCAGCAGAGCGAATAGAATTAAGTACAGCTTGAACTTTAGGGAGATGAGATTCCCAGTCTGTACTATGGATAACAACATCATCGAGGTATGCTGCAGCATAACGGACATGAGGCCTTAGAATCTTATCCATCATCCTCTGAAAAGTGGCAGGGGCCCCATGTAACCCAAATGGTAATACAGTACATTGAAAAAGACCATTTGGTGTTGAAAAAGCAGTTTTTTCCTTTGCCTGTTCAGTGAGTGGGACCTGCCAGTATCCTTTTGTTAAGTCTAGGGTCGTCAGGTAACGAGCCTTCCCCAGCCTTTCTATCAATTCATCAACGCGCGGCATCGGATATGTGTCAAATTTTGAAATGCAATTTAACTTACGATAGTCATTACAGAATCTTATAGTGCCGTCAGGTTTTGGAACCAGCACAATAGGACTGTTCCATTCACTATGTGATTCTTCAATTACCCCCAGCTTTAACATTTTTTCCACCTCCAAGGTTATAGCTCTCCTCCGAGCTTCGGGAATTCTGTATGGTTTTAAATTTACCTTTTTCCCGGGTTCTGTTATTACATCATGTTTGATGATACTAGTTCTTCCTGGAACTGCAGAGAAAATGTCCCTGTTTCTCCTGACAAAATCTCCGACTTCTTGTTTCTGATGCCTTGAGAGCGTCTCTGGAATATTTACCTCAGGATCAGTAATGGGAGGCTCTGGGGGCTTCAAAGTCATTAAGACTTCCCTATCTTTCCAAGGTTTTAACAAATTGATATGATAGAGCTGCTCAGGTTTTCTCCTACCTGGCTGCCTTACTTTATAGTTAACCTCTCCCACCTTTTCAATGATCTCATAGGGGCCATGCCAAGTTGCAAGAAACTTATTCTCCACTGTAGGAACCAGCACTAGTACTCTATCCCCAGGTTGGAATACCCTGATCCTAGAATTACGATTATAGCAATTTTTCTGTGCTTCCTGAGCTTTCCGCATATGTTCTCTGACTACAGGCATGACGGCTGCCATTCGGTCCTGCATCTGTGCTATATGCTCAATCACACTTCGGTAAGGTGTGGTTTCCTGCTCCCATGTCTCTTTAGCTATGTCTAACAACCCACGAGGATGTCTCCCATATAATAACTCAAAGGGTGAGAAGCCAGTGGAAGATTGGGGAACTTCCCTAATGGAGAACATTAGGTATGGTAACAAAAAGTCCCAATTTTTGCCATCAGTGTCTACCACTTTTCGTAGCATACTTTTTAGTGTTTTATTAAACCTCTCGACTAAACCGTCAGTCTGGGGATGGTAAACCGAGGTCCTAATATGCTTCACTTGAAGGAATTTGCACAATTCTTTCATGACTCTGGACATAAATGGGGTTCCTTGATCCGTTAGTATCTCTTTAGGAATACCCACTCTACTAAACATTAACATGAGCTCTTTTGCTATATACTTTGCAGACATATTACGTAGGGGAACTGCTTCCGGGTAACGAGTTGCATAATCCATAACAACCAAAATATATTGGTGTCCCCTAGCTGATTTTACCAATGGCCCCACCAAGTCCATAGCAATCCTTTCAAAGGGTATGTCAATTATAGGTAGAGGTATCAGTGGGCTACGAAAAGCCTTGAAAGGGGCTCTGAGTTGGCACTCAGGACAAGAGGAGCAATAGTTTGTTACTGCAGCAAATACCCCAGGCCAGTAAAATCGTCTAAGAATTCTCTCTCGTGTTTTTTCTACTCCCAGGTGTCCACCCAAAATGTGGCTATGTCCAAGACTAAGTACAATTTTTCGGAAAGCCTGGGGAACCAATAACTGTTTAGTGATATCTACACCCTTTCTTTCTATTCTATATATCAGATCATTGATTACTTCAAAGTAGGGATTGGGCAATCTGTTTTCTGGCTGATTAACAACTCCATTTGTGACTTGAATATTATTTCTAGCAGCAACTAATGTAGGATCTTCCCATTGAGCACATTTAAAATTAACCGGACTGACCCCTAACTCTGGGAAATCATCCTCCTTCTCTCTGCTAGTACCAGCTTCCTCTCTGTTTCCAACAGTATTATCACCTACTAACACAGGTAAAGGGTGGAAAGCTTTACATTTATTTTGTCTCATATCATCCTGATCGTCTTCCAAATCAACATCAGAAAAAGGAAACACATAAGCTTCACCAGTTTGACTGTTTCCTAATGAGTTTTCTGTGGATCCCCACAGCTGGAGAAAGTTGGGGAAGTCTCGTCCAATCACCACATCATGTGCCAAACTAGGCATTACACCTACTCTATATTTTATATTACCATACTGAGTTTCAATTTGTACCTCAGCAGTGGGATATTCTCGCTTGTCACCGTGTACACAGATAATTCCCATTTTATGTACATGATCTGTTTCTACCTCAGGTATTATTGACTCAGCTACTAAAGTGACCATACTCCCTGAATCTAGCAGTGCTCTAGACATTTTCCCATTTACATTTACATAACACCAATGAGAATTATCATTATTAGCAGAACCAACACATTGATAAAGCGAACATGGCCCTGGATTTTCCCCCATATTGCATTCCATACGTTCGTCGTTGAGTGGGCAGTCCTTGGCTGTATGACCAACCTCGTTACATTTATAACATTTGATAACATTGTCATATCCCAAATTAGTTCTTTTCCCAGGTTTGTTATATCTGAATGCGGCTCTGACTCCTGGAATAGCGTCTCTGGTATCTTGTGCATATACCTGCCGTTCTTCAGTACCCCTCAAATCATGAACAGTCTTACCAGCTTTCCCAGGATCTTGGGTTTTCTGAATGCGGGATGGCTCAGTTGAAACAGGACGTGCAAGTTCTCCTGCAGCTACATACCTCTCCACCAAAGCAATTAATTGGTCTGCTGTCTGAGGGTCACTTTGACTAACCCATCTACGCAGAGTGGGAGGCAAGCCGTGCAAAAACCGGTCCATTACTAAGAGTTCCACAATGTGGCTAGCTGAGTTGACCTCAGGCTGTAACCATTTCCTGGCAAGATGTATGAGGTCAAACATTTGGGATCTTGCAGCTTTGTCAGAGGAATATGCCCATGAATGGAACCTTTGTGCACGTACCGCTGAGGTTACTCCAAGCCTTGCCAGGATTTCATCCTTCAACTTGCTGTAGTCACTGGCTTGAGCTGGCTCTAAGTCATAGTAGGCCTTCTGGGGTTCTCCACTCAGGAACGGTGCCAGTATACTTGCCCACTCAGCTGCCGGCCATCCTTCTCTCGCTGCTGTGCGTTCAAAAGCCAGAAGATATGCCTCAATGTCATCTACTGCAGTCATCTTTTGAAGATAGTGACTTGCCCGAATCACCTTGGGTCCTTGATAACTCCCTTCAGAGTCCCAGTTCAGCTTTTCAGACAAAGTGTGAATCTCCTGCTGCAGCGCATGGGTAGCGGTTTGTTGTTCCTCACGGGTCACTCTGAATGCCTCAGCTTGTGTCATAATAATCTGCTGCACCAAGGTATCAGTGCTTTCCTTCTGTGCTTTGGCCATTATCATAGCATTCTCTGCTTGAGCCAGCACCAGCTGCTGTAGGGCTGCACTATTTTCTGCAGCTCTCCTATTAGCTTCCTGCTGTGCAGAAGTAGACTGGATCAGTGCTTTAATAACTTCCTCCATGGTAAGTTTCAGGTAGCTTTATACCCACAGACACATAAGTGATACCGGCATACTCCACCAAATGTAACTGAACGTCCTTTAAAGCACAAGGAATCAGTCAGAGATCTTTTAGAATCACTTGTCTTCTAGGGTAATACAAACGCCAGTTCCAGATCCAGATAAAATTGAAATATTTATTTTCTTCAAACCAGCAGCTTAAACAAAAATACAATATAAACAAAAATAAACCCTTGCTCATCTGAGCACTAACTAAACATAGGATTCTGTTTCCTCTCTAGGTTGGGGTGGCTTCCCCACCTCCCAACAAAACACTCCAAAACAAACAAAATAAATCCAGCAAGGCTTTTTGTGCAGCAGCTCTCTTGGCTGGGAATAAGGAGAGAGAGTTAATTGAACCAAGCTGGGCTTTTTAAACCCTCCTGATTAGACCAGGTGAGCTGTACTTGGTCACCTGTAAATCCTGGTCTGGATCTTAAAGCTGTTGGAGCACCAGCCCACCCTGCTCTTCTGGATACTCCACCCCAGGGACCCATTACACAATTTACAAATCACATTCCTATAGTGTAGTTGTTTATTGTGCTTCTCTTTCCCTGGGGCTTTAATTTTACACATAAGGGCACAAAAAATTAGCTAAAGTAGGGCGTATATACCGCCCATCCACTACTGTACCGGCCTTTCTGTCACAGTATGTATATATATATACGCCCATTTATCTCCCTATCCGTTTCAGGGCATGACACATGTTTTCTTAGATAATGGTTTAAAACAGAGTGACAGGGGGAAATTATCCTCCACCCTTTAAACAGTACTGGAGACCATAGCTGGGAAATTCAGAAAATCCCAATTTAAAGGTAACCTCACAATGAGGTGTACATATGATTATTTTTGTAGAACATATCCAATATCTGCAGAGCAAATAAGTATGCTTAACAGCACACATATGTATATAGCAACATATATAAATGCTGAATCGTGTTCATGTGTTGTTCCTAGGCAAAACAGGTTAGTAAGAAAACAGTCCAAGACAAAATACCACTAGAGTAATATGTTGTATCTCACAGGTTTATATAAATAAATCCAAAAACACCACTGCACTCTCAGGTCTTTTTTCTATAGATTTCCATATACCGTATATTCCGGCGTATAAGACGACTGGGCGTATAAGACTACCCCCAACTTTTCCAGTTCAAATATATCAAATATAGAGTTTGGGCTATACTCGCCGTATAAGACTACCCCTCTACCCAGCGTACAACAACCAGCCAATCATGGCAAGCGATGTACCTTCCCGGTGATTGGCTGGTTGTTATACAGACTTATACTGCCCGTATATATATATATATATCTACACATACGCCTGTCCATACGTACACAGTTATACACTGCCCTCACCACACACCCCTGCCTTTACACACACACACATATATATATGTATACACATGTGTGTATATATATATATATAAATACACACATATACACATGTGTATATCTATATATACACACATGTATATATATGTGTGTATATGTTACCGTGAAAGACCGAAATCTGGAGAATGTCGACATTCACCGGTGAATGTCAACATTCACATAGTCGCTTGGTGTATGTCCGAAATATTTGCTAAATACCCTTATTTCTTACTTACACCGGCCAATGTCGACATTCACTGCAGCTAATTAGCTGCAGCTAATTCGAGAAGCGGCGGGCAAGGCTATACACGCTGTCATTGCAAAAGGAAGTGTTCCACAAATAAATGCAGTTGCAAAAGCAAGGGACTTCTGTGTAATTCAAAATGTCACAATAGTTTCAGTTGTTGCAATAAATAAGTTTCTAATCACATAATTGAATCCTTTTATTATTAATATTATATTTTCTTTTCTTATTGAAAATGTGCTGTTTGTTTGAAGTTCTTGGTCACTCCTCTCGGAAAGAGAGGCGAAAAGGTTACGTCACCCTTGCGCTGAAATACGGAGAAGAAAATAGAAATCTCCGACATTCACCATTAGTACGTGGTGAATGTCGACATTGGCCGGTGTAAGTAAGAAATAAGGGTATTTAGCAAATATTTCGGACATACACCAAGCGACTATGTGAATGTCGACATTCACCAATTTCGGTCTTTCACGGTAACATATACACATACACGTGTGTGTATATATATTATATATATATATATACACATGTATGTATATACACACATATATATACACACTCCGCTCGCCCCTCCCCTAGAGATTGGTGGCTTCGTGGGAACCTCCGGCTCGGTAAGTACCCGGTACTCGGTTAGTACCCGGCGGATAAGACGACCCCCAACTTTTGAGAAGATTTTCTGGGGTTAAAAAGTCGTCTTATACGCCGGAATATACGGTAGTTGGCAGCCGTAGCACCTGGGCAGTTATTGAAAGTATTTGCAAGAGTATTGGACTATACAATATATAGTGAAGTGAATAACACTGATAATCTTATCATGGCACCTGTCAGTGGGTGGGATATATTAGGCAGCAAGTGAAATTTCATTCTAAAAGTTGAGAGCAGGATGGGCAAGCGTAACGATCTGAGCTACTTTGACAAATGACAATCTCCAAAACAGCAGCTCTTGTGGGCTCCTCGTCTGCAGTGGTCAGTACCTATAAAAATGGTCCGAGGAAGAAACGTGGTAAACCGACAACAGGGTCATGGGCAGCCAAGACTCACTGATGCACGCGGGGGATGTTAGGATAAGGATACTGATTGAGGAGTTTGATATGCAGGCATAGGCGTAGGAACCCCTAAAAATCTGGGGGGGATAGCATTTTTACTGGTAGGGTATATTCTTGTTCAGTAAACTGGGAATTGTTCATGGCACATTTTATATAAATGTATGTGTGTGTGTGTGTGTGTACAATTTCCTCACAAAAAAGTATCATGTTCAGTTTTCATAGAGAAGCTCTTTATTAAACAAACAGGTCAAAGAAAATTAACCAAAAGTTTGGCCTATATTTCAGTTATTTCACTTAAAACAACTGGTAATAATACTTTAAGTAATGCAATTTTAACAAAAGATCCTACAGAAATGCAATGATGCAATTAACCCTTTCCGCATTTGTGGTCTGGGAGCAGACAACACTTAAATACTCTTATAGAAACATTTTATTAACTGCAGGCAGAGTAAGACCCTACAACCAACGTGCTGTAGTGGTTATGGTGCAAAGTAGCTGTTCCTGTAAATGTGTGCATGCCACCTCACACTCAAGTCAGTATCCTAAAGTTACTGGAGCTGTGCGGTAAGTATGCACACATGCACACAATGCTGTTCCCTATCCAGCTCAGTGCACAGTACGCCTGGGAACTTCTTCGCTCCAGCTACACAGAGCCTTCCCTTGCGGGACAAGGGCTGCCCACTGATGTCAGTGGTCAGGGTGCCAACAGAGTTCCTTGAAACCAAATCTAAAGATCACATGTTTTTAAAATCCAAAAACCTTTTTGCGGCGATCACAGCGCATTGCAAATTCCTTTGCTATGGCTTCGAGTTCTAGTTCATCCATTATGTCTTTATGGATGTTGCATATAGCAACATGGTTTAATCTTTTCTGTGTCATTGTGGACCTCAGCCAGGTTTTTAATCTACGCAACGCGCTAAAACTTCTCTCAGCTTCACATGAGGAAGCAGGAATAGTTAGTAGTATTCTGACCATTTTTTTCAACTTCAGAAAAAAAGCATCTCTCTCTGGCAGGCATCTTTCGTAAAATTTCTACAACCTCTGATACAGAAGTGTACTTGTGAACACTAGATAAGGTGGTTATCTGGGCAGAGAGAAGATGACGTTCAATCTCTGGATACTGGAGAAGACCTTCACTAGCTTGTCCTGTCAAGAGACATTGTTCCAGTTTTTCATATATAAGTAAGCCTTCTTGGTCAAAGCGCTGCATTAACTGAGTTAATACAGCATCAATTAGTTGGAAATACTGAGGACAATAGTATTCCTTCACAGTTTTTGCATGAAATTGTTCAGTTGGCCCATGCTGAAGACGTTTAGGAACTTTGGGTTGCCTTGGTACAGTAACCTCTTTTAGCTGGTATTTTCCAACTAAATGCATATTGGCAGTAAGAAGCCTTTCAAACGATGTGTCACAGCGTAACTTTTGTATAGCATCATGGGTATGCTGAACAGATGCTAGAAGTCCTGATATGGTTTGTTCATTGCCTTGCAAGGCTTTATTCAGACATTCTAAGATCTCCATGATGTTAAGAGAGATTTGAAGCCCTAACAGGATTTTACCTTGCCTAAATTGTTGAAGTAGACCGCGTGCACGTGAATGTACGTCTCCACTACCTCTGGAATTTGCAAATTCTTCAAGTGTTTGTAAAATCAGCTCATAATTATCCAGAACTTTTTTCACTGACTTTACTCTAACGGTCCAGCGTGTTGGGCACAATGGTTTAATATGTATGACTTTAAGAGGTCCTTCAGCTTCACGTTGCACAATTTCTGAAAATGTGGTCCTGCATTTCACAGATTGTCCAAAGAGATTGCCAAGATCTTGCACACACAGAAGTGCATCTTCCATTATTGGACATTGATGTGCTGCAGCCTGCATAACTAAATTTGTGCAATGTGCACCGCAATGGACATAAATGGCAAGTGGCTGTTCCTGCTTTATTAATGCCTGAGCACCATGATATTTACCAGCCATATTTGATGCTCCATCATATGTTTGCCCTCGCAACATTGACATACAAAGCCCATTGCGGCATAAAGCATCCTTGACAATCTTTGCAATTGCAGATCCACTTGTTTCATCAACTTGATATAAGCCTATAAAGTCCTTGTGCGGGTAAAAGTCTTGATCAACATAGCGGATACAGAAACTTTCTTGTTCTTGACCAGATATGTCTTGTGTGCCATCAACAATAACTGCAAAGGCATTATTCCCAATCTTTTTCCGAATAAGGTGTAATATGGAATGAGATAATAACTGCAAAATTTCATTTTGAATGTCTGGACTCATGTATTCCATTTTGTGTGTTATCCATTTTTTTAGATAAGGCAAATCATCTGCTCGTGCAAGTAGAAACTGCTTAAAATTCCCATCATTGTCGTCATGGCCACGAAGAGGGAGACCTTGTTTTGCCAACAAGGCTATTGTTTGGACTATCTTGATGAGACACAGCCAGGCATCATTCTGTTGCTGTTGAATTTGTAATGAAAGCTGGGCATTAATGGGCTGTGAACCTTTATGATGCAATAGCTGCTTCATGGAATACGTATGAGCAGAACAACTCTGATGTTTTTTAAACTTTTCAATAGCTTTTTTCCAATTTTTAAAGCCCATACACACAAATGCTGGCTCAGTATTCCTTTCGAGATGAGTCAGATTTAAGACTGCAGCTTTAGCACAGTAAAAACATAGCACTCCTTCAAGAGCAAAACTGTAGTGCAGCCATGGAAAGTTTTCATACCAGCACTCTTGGAAGTTTAAAACACGCTTCTTTGACTTTTGTGTTACAATAGTCTGAGGTGGAATTGTTTTGTAGTCTGGTTGATTTGGTACTACTGCTGTTCGTAGTGTTTTCTGTTCATCAGCTGGAAGAGAAATGCATTTTCCTTTCGTGTAGGTTTTAGATTTACTATTAACATCTTCTATAGTTGCTGGAACACTAGCATGGTCTTCCTCACCATCACTTGAGTCACTCATAAGGCCAACTGCTTCTAAAGACACAGTCTCTGCATATACATTTTCTGTCTCAACAAAATGGTGCAAAACTGGTGACTCAGTTATCTCTTTTTGCTTACAAGCGTCTGAGCTTGATGTACTTGCTTGACTAGACTTATTTGTAAAAAACTTGCGAATATCCATTCTCAATTTCTTCACTTCAAACTGATGGTTGATATGGAAAGCTAAGGTAAAATGATAATACTAAATGATAATAAAAGATCTAAAAATACAGTTGGTTTATTTCTCTAAAATTATTTCCTTCAATTCATTGAATTTGTTTACTAACGCTGCTAGCACTAGGGAGCAGGGTGTCAGGAGGGGGGCTTACCCGGGTTAGAGCCCTGAATGGGCCCCCGAAATGCCCTTTTAACCATCTATACGCCACTCTGCCTCCTGAAATGCCTTATACCTCCCTATATGCTACTCTGCCCCATAATATGCCTTTTAACCCCCTAAGTGCCAGAGTGGCATATAGGGGTATAAGACATTTCTGGAGGCAGAGTGGCACATAGGGGTTCAAAAGGCATATCATGGGGCACAGTGGCATATA
>VKOC01030476.1:0-14501 GCA_009364415.1 Spea multiplicata
TTCGGAAGCGATTTAAGTAAAGCAGGTGGATGAAAACTTGAATAGTGTAGTAAGGTGTTCCTGTCAAGAGATTTTCTAAATAAATTAGTCTCCAATCTACCATTCTTTTTATAAATCAAAATATCCAGGTATGTAATAGATATAAAATCATAAGACATTGTAAACTTGATACTATCCGAACAAGTGTTAAGAAACTCAAAGAACATATCCAAGGATTCCAATGTGCCACCCCACAGCAACAGCACATCATCGATATAGCGCCACCATTTGACGGCACATTGTTTAAAAAGATCATTAGAGTAGATCAGTTTCTCTTCAAGGTCTGCCATATAGATATTTGCATATGTGGGCGCCACATTGGAACCCATGGAAGTTCCCTGGCACTGTAAATAGAATTTATCCTGAAATAAAAAATAGTTGTCAACCATAACCAGTTCAAGTAATCTCATCAGAAAGGAAAGAGTATCACCTGTATATCCTAGATGTTTGAGTGCAATTTCTGAAGCACCCAACCCTTGACAATGTTTAATAGAAGTATACAAACTAGTTACATCCAAGGTAACCAAGTAAAGATCCTCTATTTCTGACATATTATTCAGTTTGTTCAAGACATCTGAAGTGTCTTTCACATAAGACTTAGTTTCATATACAAAAGGTCTTAATACATGGTCCAAGAATGTAGCAATCGGTGAGAGAATAGAGTCAACTCCAGACACAATTGGTCTACCGGGAGGGTTTTGCAATGATTTATGGACTTTGGGCAGGACATATAAAACAGGGACCACAGGATTAATTTTAAATAAAAACTTACTCAGATCATCGTCAATAATACCCCTCATACAAGCATCCTTAAGTAAAATTTGAACTTTGTTTTGTAAATCAATAGTAGGATCCTTTGAAAGAATTTTATAGGTGTTACTATCATTCAATTGCCTCAGGATTTCTTGTATATAATCAGTTTTGTTCTGTAACACAATAGCACCCCCTTTATCCGCTGGTTTAATAACCAGATCACAATTGGTTTGTAATCTTTTGAGTGCTAACCTCTCACCTTTAGTCATGTTAGGGGGTGTATTGTGTACAGGATAGAAAGTACCAACCCTCTGGATATCTTTTTTAACAAGGTTGACAAAAGTTTCCAAAGCATGATCTACTACTGTAGGATTAAACACACTCTTATTCTTGAGGCCAAAATGTTTCAGAGTAAGCATAGACCCTGTAACAGATGACTTGTCAGTGCATGGAATTTTTTCAAAAAATACTTTAAGTTTTAAATTACGAAAGAACCTTAATAAATCAATGTCCAAATCTACACGATTGGAAGTATGTATAGGAGAGAAGGACAAACCTTTACCCAAAAGTGACAGTTCATCAGAAGAGAGTTCAATGTCAGATAAATTTATTATTGGAATTTCTTCCTTTTCGATGCTCCTTTCTTCTGTGTCCACAATGGGGGTAATTTCATGTTTTTTCTTATGTCCTCTACCCCTTCTGATTCTTCGCTTGATTCCCCCCTGAACAGGGGGGTAGTGCCTAAAAAAGAAGAGGAGGTACTTGGCTGTTCTGAAGTCCTGTTCATCCGTGATCCATCCATTCTTTTCATACTAGGTTTCTCTTTAAGAGGATCTCTTCTGAAATGCCGTTTGTTGCGGAGATTATCTTGTATTCCAGTCTGTCTTTGCCATCTATAGACATGCCCATTTTTATAATCCTCAAGGTCTCTCTGGAATTTATCACGTTTTTTATTTTCAGTCTCCCTTCTCAACATTTGTATATTCCTCTCCAGTTTATTTTTAGCATTTATTAGTTCATCACCTTTTAGGATGGTTGATAGTTCCAACTCCAATCTAGTACATTCTTTTTTAGTTTCTGTTATAGTCTCTCTCAGAAATTCAAGATTCAGGAGTATCCAATCAGTTGAGCATTTATTCAGGATACTTTCAAGTCTCTTACAATAGTCCTTGTTGTCTCTAAACAATGTTGGCTGGACATTCATCCTCATACCACGAGGAATACGTTGCACTTTAAGATATTCAGCTAAGGTGACACTGTGCAAATTATAACTGAGAAGTTTGTTTTGGCATTTCTCCAACATCTTAAAGGTAGCATCAGAGCAAGGGGTTTGTAAGAAGGAGAAATTACCTTCAATAGATGACAGAATTCTTGATGCCTCTTCCTCAGAATATGAAAAAGTGCTAAACGTCGTGTCTCCTTCCATACTGCCAATATATGTTCAAAATCCCACACAGGGATAACTAGAAATGCAGATGGGGGGTGCAATAAATTCCACGATAGGCCCAAATTAGCAAGTCACCAGAATTAGGAATATGCACTCACTCCCCACAGGAACTCAGGTGCTTAGCTGTGCCAGGAAGGGCCAGCTCCCCAGTAAATCAAAAAATAGAAAAAGGCTCCAGGCACGCAGGGGTTCCTTCAGACAGATTTAATGTAGGAAACAGAAAACAACGTTTCGACCTCACAATGAGGTCTTTATCAAGTTAACCACACAAGTAAAAAGTGAAGGTTTAAATAGCATAGATCGGGAACTGGTTATGGTTGACAACTATTTTTTATTTCAGGATAAATTCTATTTACAGTGCCAGGGAACTTCCATGGGTTCCAATGTGGCGCCCACATATGCAAATATCTATATGGCAGACCTTGAAGAGAAACTGATCTACTCTAATGATCTTTTTAAACAATGTGCCGTCAAATGGTGGCGCTATATCGATGATGTGCTGTTGCTGTGGGGTGGCACATTGGAATCCTTGGATATGTTCTTTGAGTTTCTTAACACTTGTTCGGATAGTATCAAGTTTACAATGTCTTATGATTTTATATCTATTACATACCTGGATATTTTGATTTATAAAAAGAATGGTAGATTGGAGACTAATTTATTTAGAAAATCTCTTGACAGGAACACCTTACTACACTATTCAAGTTTTCATCCACCTGCTTTACTTAAATCGCTTCCGAAGAGCCAATTCCTTAGGGTTAAGAGAATTGTCTCCCAGGAAATGCAGGTTAATGATCAGTTACAGGAGATGTCACAAAGATTCTATGAAAGAGGTTACCCAGAGGAAATTGTAGAGTCACAATTGTTGTCAGTGAATGATCTGAAAAGAGAATCTCTTTTAAACCCTTCTAAAAGGACTGTTATACAACCTAGACTCACATTCGTTACCACTTTTAGTAAACAATCTTGCTCCATTAAAAAAATAATCTATAAACACTGGCATATTCTCTCTGAGAGTTTTCCAAATATTCCAGAATTTAGTCGGCCCCCGATGATGGCATATAAAAGATGCCCGTCCTTGCGTGATAAACTAGTCAAGGCTGACATCTCTACTACCGAATCCATAGACACACGAACACACAAAGGTAATGTACCTTGTTACAATTGTGTCTCTTGCCATTCAATGATCCTTGGAAAACATTTTTTTCACCCTCATGATGGTAAAAAGTATACAATCAAACATCAGGTTACTTGTAATTCCTCTTTTGTGGTATATATTTTAAAATGTCCTTGTGGTTTAGTATATGTTGGACAAACTACACAGCGTTTTAAAGATAGATTTTCAAAACATAAATCCACTATACGCACTGGACTTACTGATCTCCCCATTCCTGCACATTTCAAAGAGAAGAGACATAATATATCACAACTAAAGTTTCAAATTATTGATATGGTGCCAGAATCTATCAGAAGGGGAGATAGGGTGAAAAAATTATTATATAGGGAGGCGTTTTGGATTAAAGAATTGGATACCATCTTTCCTAGGGGTCTTAATTATGAATTTGACTTGATGCCTCTTATTTGATTTTATTTAAAATTTATGTTTTTTCTATAGTCTTCATTTTTTTATGATCAATTTCTATTTTCTTTTTCTTTTTTAGATTCAACTTCTTTACTCTCTGCTCTACATGTGCTGATGTCGTCTTATATTAGTTTCAGACCCTCATAATTCACATGATTTCATTGATAATTTAATAGCACTGTGTCACTTTAAGGGATTCTGTGCAAAATAAAATTTTCTCTTTTTTAAAATACATCACTGAATGTGCTATACTTTTTTGCTAACCTCTATTAACAATGCACTTTATTAACTTTTTTAAAATTGGTTACTTCTATATCTACTTTGCACTTTATTTGATTGTGTCACATTACAATATACCATTGTATATTAATCTAATTTATGGTGATTTGGCCATTTCTTGGTTTTTGTAAATATTCAAGCTTTTTTATCTATATTATAAGAACCAGTGATTTCTATATTTTTATTTTTTACTTGTTTTTATACACTATATGTGTCACATAACTATCTACTTCTTCACAATAGATCGTTTTTAACATTTGTCTGGTCTTTATGAGTGCAGATGGCGATCTGATGATATATGCACTTGGTAATGCTATTGCACTTTATGAATACACCTGCACTATTTTATCAAAGAGAATGCTCCAACGCATGCATGGAGTAAGCTTGCGCATGCGCAGAGCGTCACTACGCTTTACTGCTGACAAATACTTGCCTTTTCTTCTTATTTTAATCAACATTTTTGCTTTTGTTGATTTGATGTTTTGGTTTGATTTAATTCACATTTTTTTTGGAGTATGAACACTGATTGTGTTTATATGGAACTACACTAGTTAAATCTCTAAGTGTCCATTACTAACACTGATTACACACACTTTATGGGTATTTCCTTAATATATTGTTTTTGGTTATTTAATGTATATGAATCTTAATATATTTCTTTATTTGTCACTGGTCTTTGTTAACATCTAAGTATCATTTATTATGCGATGTATACTTTTGAATATTTGCTTATGTTAATACATGGTTACTAATTATACTACACATGGTGCCAAATTAGATTGGCTTTTTGATTGGCTATTCATTTATTGATATGTGCTATTTAAACCTTCACTTTTTACTTGTGTGGTTAACTTGATAAAGACCTCATTGTGAGGTCGAAACGTTGTTTTCTGTTTCCTACATTAAATCTGTCTGAAGGAACCCCTGCGTGCCTGGAGCCTTTTTCTATTTTTCATAAGATGGACGTCCACCTCCCTAGCACTGCCTAGATAAGAAGCACCCAGAGTAGGGTTAATTTAAGGTCAAGGGAGACCTCACGAGACATGCTACAAGACATAAAAACAACAATCATGTGCTTCTACAATATTTAATATGTTACTAAATGTTTTTTTGGGGGGAAACAGATCATGACTTCTAATTAACTTGGGTTTTGCTTTCAAAATTTAAAGAAAAAAAGTCATAATGCTAGACAAAATGGGGAAGTTGTCCCAAGCTTTCTCATTCTAATGTGGCTTTTCTTAGTAGATGTTGACATTGTTGACTTCTAGGAAAGTGATTTTTTTCTTGATAATTTCTTAATTTCCACACCTTATATTATGATGGTTACTATTGGATTTAGGGGAATATTAATATTATGTCAAGTTATCATGTAATTTAACTCTACTTTCTCTTAGGTCAAATGGAACCTCTGTAACATTATCTAGGGGGTTAATAACCCCTAGATATGTATAATATGTATAATAAGGACGTCAATTAAAAGAAAGGATTCCAATTGTGATTAGGTGGTTCTTATTAAAGTTCTGATTCTAAAGTCTAGGTGGATACTTTGTGGACTGGGACATGGAAAGTTCACTAATTACCCTTCCTTAAGTTCTCATTGAAAGCATAGTGATGACCTCCTACTGCCACATCATATTTTCATTAAAAAGACAGGTTATAGAATGGAATATAGAAGGAACTTTTGAGAAATCAGGAGGACCTTCCATAATGCATGAAGGTGCGTAATTGGGAACCTCATCAGGAAAAGTAAACCAGATTTTTGTAAACAACTTTTTTTAAATTGATCCAATACCTATCATTTTCATATTGTATTTTTACATACAAAGTATCTGGGAAAAATTTGATTTTAAAGAACATGGACCAGTATCAAGTATCTGACTGGATGTTGACTTGAGTTCATACATTATGCATATAATCAATGTATAGCTGAAGCCCAAGGCCCATCTTGGTCTGGCTTTTCAAGAGAAGAGAGTATGATCTGGTACTGAAGCAGCTCAAACTGCCCTTTTTGTTTATTATTTTGGTCCTTGTGAGCTTCTACATCGAGAACTTTTCGTATATATATCGCAGGAGTGTACTTCTCGGTCTGGTGGCCTCCACCTGTAAGTCTAAACTGTATGAGGTTTTATGTGTTGGAACAGAATATCACGATTTTTTATTGTATTGTAAATCAACCCAAGATAATAACAAGAACATATGTTTTGAAATAATAAGAATGGTCCAGTTGACTGTGCAGTGGAACTTCCCCAAAAATCTTTCTCAAATTAATTTTACAGGAATCAATGCTTCGTATAAATGATAATCTATGAGTCCCAGAGGCATGTGTTGTTCATTGTTCTGCAAACATGTCTCAATCTTCTGGGGTTGTAAAGGGTTAAGCTGACTCCTGTTAACAGACCTCAAATAAAATGCTGTTGGGGTTCTGGGAAGTTACAACAATTTCAGTTTATGTTTCTTCCTTTTGCTCCCCAAGGGACAGCAATTCTTTGTGTGACTCTGTGGTTCAAAGATTTATAGTGTTTGGCGAGGCTGCTGTTTATTTAAGACTTTGTTAATTTAATCTTTGTTTTACAGTTCACCGGATTTGCAAAAAAGGTTGACACGAGCCAACGAACCTCCATCACCCAACACTGTATTTTATTTAAATGTAAAATGAAAACCATCATCCTGACAACATCTTCACCCTCATTTATTTATTAAAACCCGCTGTGGCTCGGACCTTATTTTATAAGCTTTTGTTTAAAATTGGTTTGGAGGTATTTGGCTTAAGCAATCTAAGAATCTGCAGCCAAGAGATTTAACAGTAGAGATAATCATAATACCGTCCGTTACTACTAATAATGGTTATCAGGCAGGGCTGGACTAGGAATAAAAAGCAGCCCTGGAATTATTCGAACATAAGCCACATATATCTTTTTTGCTGATCGAACTAATGTGCCTACACACCACACCAGGTGTATCACTAAAAAACCACAGATCTCCACAGCACCCCCAACTTTACAAGCAACATGTCCCACCTTTGCCCCCAAACAACTTGCCTGTGCCACCTTTGCACCCAAACCGCTTGTCTGTGCCACCTCTGCCCCTAAAATACCCTGCTTGTACCACCTCAGGCCCTGAAACAGCCTGCCTGTGCCACCCCTGCCCCCGAAATCTCTGCCTCCTAAACTTCTTGCCTGTTCCACCTCTGCCCCTGAAGCAGCCTGTCTTTGCCACCTCTGCCCCCCAAACTACCTGGTGTGCAATCTCTGCCCCTGCCTGTCTCATTTGTGCCCCTAAACACTTACATAGTCATTCACTCATTTATTCAATTACTTATTCATTCACCCATTCTCTCTCCCGCACACGTGCTAGGCCGCACATTATGTTTTAATGCTCAAACCGGGCACTGTCGGCCAATGGCCCTGACGGCCACTCCGGGCCTGATCATTATACTCATCATGCAGATCCCGAGAACAGATAAGGCAGGTTTCTAATGCCTATAAATTGCTTTTCTAAAATATATATATTCACACCATACATACAAACCGCATTAAATTTAAGATATTTGTTACAAAATATTTGGAATTTTATTTATATTATATTCCATATCATATATTTATAACACAGTCTTTCCATCTGGAATGAACATCTGTTAAACAGAAACATACAGTAAAAAAAATATTAAATACAGCATATTACAAACCCTATGCCTCGACAGACATAATGAGAGGAAATCCAACATCAAGTGTTGTATTTAAACACACAATAAAAACCACACAGACCTAAAATCCAATGTTTTTTTTGCCTGGAATAATGTCTTATGTGTCATTTTATTTTTATTATTATTAATATTATTATTATTAATTTCCAAGTGGGTGGAAATGGAGTTTTATTGTAAACAAAGGTCTTGTAAACTCATTGTACACCACTTCAGCATAGGTTGGTGCTACAGAAGGGATCATATAAACATGCAGCTACGACAACTTTGTCTGCAGATGCTTAAATCCAGAAAAAAAAACTTACTACAGTCTTTATGTGTTCTAGAATGGCTCATAATCTAAATTATCGCAATACTCTGTTTTCATTCCCTAATAATGCAGTTATTTGGGGTTTATCCCAATAACCAATAATAAAGAGCACTCCATGTTACATTTCTTATAACGTTGTACTATCGACCACTAGGATACATTTGAAGGACGGGGTGCTCCATTATGCTTTGAAAGTGGATTCCATTAAACATAGTTGTGTACTGAACGTATTCTTTAGCAGAACGTGGCACCATTTAGTGGACTAACATCTTATAGAAGAAATGGTAGAACCACTTTCAAAGCTCTGTGGTCCCAACTTGAGATTAAATCTTCCCTGAATAGGTTTACCATCAAGAAAACAACCACACAGAATATGAAATATGTCCATTGACCCGTTGTCTAGAGAATCTCAAGTGCTTGAATGTCCTTGCTGTTGAGGACGATCCATAGACACGTTTCTATATACAGTACAAACTCATACACGAGTCGAGCATAGTTACAGTACGTGTGCGTCTTGTTCATGCGCTTAAATACGATATTTTAAACCTAAAAAAGTGCTTGCTTTCAAAAGAAAAAAAACGCAAGGATGTTGGAATAAGAAATCCAAAAAATACTGATAAAACTTCAAAAAGAAGTCGGGAAGTCTTTTCTGAAATGTAAAAAAGTTAGCTACATACATCAGGACCGTGTAAACAAAATCCAGGGCACAGAGTTACGTTGTTTTTAGCAAACACTGGAGTTCAGATGATCACAACCTTCGAGCAGAAGGAGCTGGCTCCACGGATATTCATCATTATATACATGTAAAATGTCGCCCTTGTGTATCTTCTTCGAAGCACCCAGTAGCAGGGTTGAGCATGTTCTTCGACGTTGACCATCACAAAGTCCATTAAGAGGGTTTAATTAATGAGAAGAACTGCGGGGTTGTGTTGTCTCTTCTTTCAAAGCTGTTGAGGACACCCAGGATTGATTTGATTTCATTTCTGCTGAGATTCCCTTTGATGTATAGAACGGCTTCAACATGCTTTTTCCTGTTAAGGAAAATATAATTTAGTAAATACCGAGTACAGAATCAAACCTGCCCCAAAATAGTTGACCCAACACCAAGTCATGTTCCATTGAATATATGCTGAGTTTGGTTCTTCCCAAAGATATTCACCACATTTTTGGCGCCATGTTGAGGCCCATGTGAATTTTATACATGGGGGATTCCACAGGATGTTCACCCTTTAGCTTCACCCACTTCTCCCTAAGTTTTGCCCACTCCATTTCCCTTTTTCAGTTCACTCATGGCGGCCCTATTGACTGTAGCCTCTTCCCTGCCAATATACGGAGAAAGAGGAGGATACTCAAAACTATATTGTCACCTATGGAAGGTCCCTAAACTTCCAGACCAGTTGGCAAGAGGTAAGAGTCCACAGTAACTAGGATAGCAGGCAGAGTATGGAGTTGGGTCATGGCCTTCTGAGATTTACCTGTCTATTTAAATATTCCTTAAATCAGTAAATCCTTAAATCAGCAAATCACTACAAAGAATATCTTGTAATCTTACCCAATATCGGGGTAATCTTCGGCCAGTGCGGCCACTTCCAGCTGAATGGCGTTTACATCCTGCAGCCTGATGATTTCAGCCAGTTTGGGGATAAGAGGGTTCAGCCAAGTTGCTTGGGATTCCTGGTGTAAAATAAGCAAAAATCAGTAAACTGATGATTCTTCTACGTCTCGTCTCATTTCAACTTTCATTAGGCCTCTGAGAATGAGTAGAGCTCCGTTGAGTGAAATATGAACCCGGTGATTTAGGGATTGTACTTACATGACAAGAGAAGAAATCGCTGATGAGATTCGCGTTCTCGTGGACTTGGTTCGCTAGAGTCTGAAGCTGCCGCACGTTCTTGTGGCTGACTTTCTTCTTGAGAAGCCTTGTTATGTATTCCTTGACCAAGTGAAAATGGATCTTATCGATGGCGTCCTACAAGACAAAACACTTTGTGAGGTTAAGTCCTCATTGGACACGCCGGTTACATTAAACCAGGGAGATACCAGGAATTCCTTCAATTGTTCAACACAGAACAATAATATATCAGGGTTTCAGGAACTCTAGTTCTAAAGAGGTTAATACTGATAGGCTGAAAGGCTTTGTTGCCCTAGCCGCAGAAAAAGCACTGAAGACCATCATGGTTATGGCTGGCAAAGTTGGGTAGAATTAAGAAACATCTGGTTCTTACCTTATAACAACTAGGAGTTAGAGTTTTCAGAGGGAAAGTATGCTTCTCGACGACCTTGATAATATCGGACATGACTTGGTGACTGCACAAGCCGTTTCCTTGAGAAATCTTTTTGAAGTAAACCTAAAATATAAATATTTGATTACTTTCTGTTTGATTGAGTTCCTTATTGGGGATCCCTAATCATGGAGTCATGGGCTATCATGTTATTCAATGAAGCCTCATAGGAAACTTTGTGGTTTTTGAACCATAGAAGAATTTAAAATCTGACATTACATTTCATCTCCGATGATAAACCAGGATAATATGTCTAAAAAAAAGAAATACCTTTAATTCTTGAAATAAGTTGTGAAGAAGGATGTCAAAGCCAAGCTCCTCGAATTCATTGAGAATTGAATTCATAGTCTCCTTTGATCTCGGTTGCAATTCATTGTCGTTGCGTGCAACAAAATCTCTAAAAGATGCAATAAAACAGAGGTTTTAATATTAGTTGCATATGTGAGACATAGAAACATAGGATTTGCCAGCAGATCGGCCCCATTCGGCCCTGTCTAGTGTGCCTGTTTTCTTAAATATTCAATCAGTCGTTGGTCTCGTCTTAGATTCAGGATCCATTTGCCGATCCCATGCATGCTTAAATTCCCTCACTGTATTAGCCTCTATCACTTCTGCTGGGAGCATGTTCCATTTATCTACCACCCACCTAACCACACCTGTTGAGCACCCGATAAACAACCTGTCTATTATCCTTACCTGAACGTCCTACAGCAGTTGATATTGGCAATAACGATAGCTCTAAAATGCTCATCCGTCTTATGCTTCTCTTTAAATTCTTCGAATGAAGTCATGTAACTGAAAATGAAAAATAGTTTAATATAAAAATCTGAATGGTTACAAATATATTTCTTAATAATATTAAAATCCGGTGGGCCAAACATCTAAGTAGCATCTCCTCCAATTCAAACATTTACACAACCATTCACCACTCAATGCTCTTTGGGTTCTTGCTCTCACATGCCCATTCTATGAAGAAACGGAGCTTTCGCCCAGATGACTCATTATGTTCTGCCAGATTATGTAAATATTAATTTGCATATGGCGTCCTTATAGCATGTTTCTTAGAAAAAAAAAGGAAGTTAACTACGGTCTAACCTGAAATCCCGGAACACGGTCATGTTCCTCTCTCAAGTTCAATTTTTGGAGGGCCCCAAGTGTGTGTCATCTAAGGTGGGGCTCCTACCCCAACATGCGCCTCTAAGATATCTTTAATAATGGTGTCCCCCCACTAAAATGCCGGTGGGTATAAGGGGTAAATACTATAGACAAAAATTGTTGAAGAATGACCCTTAAAGTACCTTTTTAGAAATTCCACCAGCACACTAGCCAAGCAAGATGCCATGTGGTGGGACATCCTTGGAGATAGCTGGGCTGTTCTCTTGATAGCACCGTTATAGCTCTGTTGAAAAGTAAAACAGGCTTCTTTAAACGTCTTTTCATCATATTCCATAATTGGGGAACAAACTTCTAATGAAGTTCTATTTACCTGAATGACGTCAATGTGTAACTCGGAGTGATAGAAGGTACCCAGTTTCACTGGTTCTTTGCCCTCCTTCCAGCGTTGAACTTCTAAATTTAAACTGTTGGACATCCATTCTTTCACAGATCCCTTTGGAGAAAGTCAGACAAAAACAACTTATTACTTAGAAAGTAAGTGGCTACAGACAACAAAAGATAGGTGGTAAAATAATAATAAATGACTCAAACACACATCCCTTCTGTATTTGATTTAACCCCTTCTTACCACTTCATAGGGCAAGTAACTTCCTTCTAATTCTCTGATCTTGTGTGCCGGTAAAAGGCTTTCTAGTTTGGTCTCCTCAATGTGTCCAAGTAGGACTGAGTCTTTCAAAACATTGCTGAGATAGATAAGAATAGACTATTTTAGTGGATAAAAAGTATACGATTACAATCCTTTTATTAAATTATGATGTCATGAAAATCTAGAACATAATGCTAGAACAAACATTGCTGGACCACTTATGTGACTGTTGTGGCAACAATTCTTATTGTAATTCAGTGGAGGGCTGGTTAGGGAGGAAAAGTACTTCTATGAATTGAAGATTTTGGGCCACTACCTGGAGTTTTTTTAATTTGTCTTTTACTTGCACTTCCATATATATCCACTAGAGGCAGCATTTACACATACACTGGATCCTTCCTGTGATATATGCCTTTAATGCAGTCCCTATGCTAGATGCTATTGGCCATTTGGTTGGGCTACCCAAACTGTTGAATGTTGCTAGCCCATATGAGGAATAATGGCTAGATGGCATAGCTCCTTTGAAATAAATATGGATGCCTGGATCCAGGGTGCATTCCTCTAGAGAATAAATTGACATTTTGTACGGTACATGACCTCATAGGCTTTTGGAAGCCATGGTAATCACAATAAAATAACAAATATAAAATGTAAACTGTTCTGTAAAAACACGATAAAAAAACAGAGAAAGAAGTGGTCTAATAGGCCAAACAATCAATGAAATGGTCCTATGAGCAGCGACATTCCACAGATTAAAACAATTTTTAATCTTTACCGATTGCTCCTACTTTCTCCATAAAAACTGTATAGTTATATGAAGCCAAATAAAAAGCACACAATTATCCTCATGGGCGACTCTATTAAAGAATGGCATTTCATAGATGCTTGACCCGGTTATTAACAAAACCATAAACCAAATGTTGTCAACTCACGTTGGGTAAATGTTATGCACCCAGCACAGGATAAAATAGCTATCTTTGCCATCCAGTTGGAATTCTGTGATAATTTCAATCTGGGACTTTAGAATAGAATGGTAATGCTGCACGTAGGTGTCGCACACATCAAACTCCTCTGGGTAGTGCGGCTTGAGATGTTTCACCACGTGGATCAGATCTGTTTTTATGGTCTTTCCCAGATTTGTGAAATTATGCGAGAATGATGAGTCGGGATCGTTGGGTGAGATTGCGGGTAAATTCTGGATCCGCTCTATCACTGAGAACTTGACATAGTCGCCCCATTTCTGCTTCCATTTTCTCGGTCGAGCTGGGTTGGGTTTTACCGAGTTGTTGTTGTCCTCACTGTAGATGTTGTCTTCTGCTTCTTGTTCCATGATGGCCCGTATAGCCTGAGTCAGCAAGTCCTCATCTTCTTCCACGATGGAATCTTTCACCGCTTTGAAGACTTCTTTGTCCAGTTCCTCGTACAAGGATTCCAGCTCCTGCTTTCTGTCTTCATGAAGTTTGTCACCGATTTGGCTGTAGACCTCGCGTTCTAAGACGTTAAGGCCTTGGCTGGCTTTCCCAAATCTTTTCTGAAGAATATTCTCTTGAATTTTTTCCACTGTCAACGGAACATACGTCTACCATTAGGGCATTCCACACAGTAACAGACATACCACTTGTAAAGAACGTACTAATAAAATGCGGAACATGCTATTTATAATCAATATACCCCAAAATGGTAGAAGATCTCTATGTTTCAAACCCGAGAGACATAAGCAAATCTATTAAACTTCTAGAATCGTCTCTTAGACGTGGGAACTTTTTCATTGCGCTGACTCTGAGACTGGGTTAAATATTAACCCCTTAATGGTCTTTAACAAAGATTCTATTTCAGTGACACCCTACTGGTTCTGATAATGGTTCTTATGAAAACTATGACTTGGCAGAAGGTAAGGATATTCTGAATTATCACCTGTATTCAAGGAACGATCTCAGCTGTCACGCAGCAGGGCGAAAAGGGCAAGTTGGGACACTAAAATATAATTAAAGCCTGTTGGCAAATTTTTAGTTCAGTTAAGGTGAGCTTATTTCTCATGTTAAGGTGCGGGCACTGTGATACCTTAAAACAGACTAAATGCCCCCAATCTCTAAGAAGAGAGGGATACCGGAAAAAGGGTTCTAAAGAAGGACTGCCCCCCCCAAAAGAGGGATACTTGGCCTGTATGATTTAGAGAAAGCCTTAGGCTTACGTATAAAGGACACTTTTGGCGCAAAGGGATGCTGTCACCACAACAACCAATGAAATGTTTCTGCTTTTACCATTTTACACCAAAACGTCTCTTTATACAACCTTTTTTCTAAAATTAAATTTTTTCAAACAATATATTTTTTTAAACTGTAAAAAA
>VKOC01030478.1:0-15046 GCA_009364415.1 Spea multiplicata
CACCTCTGTATCGTCCATCCTTACCATATGCATCAAGAAGGGGGTGCTGGAGACATAGCTCATCTAGGTTTCTAGAAAGCCTAGAGTCAGCCATATAGTTTTCATGCAGCCTACACCCAATGCAAATAGATTTTTATTTTTATTTATTTTTTTATTTTTTTTTAACTACAGCCAAAGTTTAGCCAAATCAGTAGAATTTGAAAACATACGTATCATGTACCAAGGGTGCTTGTGACCATATAGATTACATAGCTTGAGTATGTGTGTGTGCTTACATCTAAAGATGGCACAGAACTCCATCCCACGTGAGTCACATGTCTGGAGGGGAGAAAAATAAAAATAGTTAGTAACACAATAGTTGCTGAGTAGACAGAGCTATCAAGACAAGTACTAGACAGAGCATGCATCAGTATTAACTAAAGATCTTGCTTTACATACAGGAAGTATAAAGGTTCTAACTTTACATTTATAACTAAAAATGTTTTTAACGATTGCCGCCACCCACCCCCCCCAAATAGGGATAGAAGAGGATAAAGGACTGCCTCAATGAATATTTGTTTTTACAGATAAAAATGAGAAAATGAGACAGGGACTTATGGGGGGGGGGTGGGGGGGAGACCTTTGTCAAATGATGCAGCCAGTGGCAAACTCTAGGACAATATATGGGCGGGGGCACAGAAGATACCAGTCAAAACTGAAGGGGCACTAATAAGTTCCACCACTAAATCATGCCACTGGGAGAAAAAAAAAATTACACACATCACACATACATACACATATACAATGGTCTCAATTGCCCCCAAATAGGCATTTTGAAACCCCCACCCCATCCAATACACATTCTGAGATATTCACGTTTACAGCGTATCGCAGGGATTAACTTACTTGAAGTTACTGGGTGAGCCAATATCAGATTTTTTCAGTTTGGCTTTTTGGGTTTGTCCCTTGTAACCCTCCTTTGGAGAATAATAGATTGAAACATTCTGAGTACGTGCCTCTTGTACCTGGAACATGGATCCTGGGGGGGGGACCCAATAGAAAGGCATTGAAAGAACTGTGTAGAACATAATGTAAGGTCATACAGGACAGTTTTTTTCCCCCATACAGTTTTCAAGGGACAATCCTTTAGTTGTCCTAATAAGAAAATATATTATAAACCCTATACTGCAGAGTATACTGCATGATAGTAAACATATACAAAGTAAATCTAAGTAGTTTTCACCTTTCTGCATATCTGGAAAGATTTTCCAGATATAAGTGTAGAAAACTGTTTTATACATAGTTACATAGGCTGAAAAAAAAAAGACATGCTTCCATCAAGTTCAGCCTTTCCTATTTCTGTTATTTGTTTTGCCGTTTATCCAAAAAAAGGGAAAAAAAACCCAGTTTGTCCCTCTTTAATTTTGCACTAACCCAGGAAAAAATTCCTTCTTGACCCCAAAATGGCAGTTAGATTTCTCCATAATTAAAGATTATATCCCCAAATATTATGTTTTTCCAAGTATCCATCCAGTTGCAGTTTAAACGTCTGCACAGACTCAGATAAAACTACCTCTGCTGGCAGAGAATTCCACATTCTTATTGTCCTTACTGTAAAAAAAAAACCCCTTTCCTCTGCCTTTCTTCCAGTCTGAACGCATGACCACGTGTCCTATGCATAGTCCTGTTTATGAACAGATTTCCACACAATGGTTTGTATTGGCCCAGAATATATTTATATAACGTTATCATATCCCCTCTGAGGCGACGTTTTTCCAAACTAAACAGATTTAAATTAGTTAACCTTTCTTCATAACTATAGTGCTCCATTCCTTTTATTAATTTTGTAGCCCGCCTCTGCACCCTTTCTAGTGCTATGATATCCTTCTTTAGAATAGGTGCGTCCTTACCATTGCCAGAGGCAAAATTATATTTTTAATGTAGCAGTATTACTTTCAATACATTCTGAAGATGACACACACAGTTTAAAATCAGTAGGATGTATCACGCGTGTGCCAGAGCTGGATGCAAGTATACCTTACATGTGCGCTAGTAAATAGAGATACATTCAGCTGAACGTATCTCCTGCAAGCTAAAGAGCTGGGGGAGCAGAAGCATGCAAATTCATTTTAAAGGGGGAACGCATTGAAGCGATGGCCCTGGAGAACTGCATCATTGTTCACTCACTTGAAAGTTATGTTTATTGCTAAAGGCTAAGTGGATTAGGCATGCTAGCCATGCTGTGATCAAGTGAGGACTGGCACCTTTTGGAAGGCCAGGTAAAAGCTTCCTTTACCTGGCCTGGTGTTTGGGCAGATCCTTTGGATGCAATCCGGGTGCCAGGGCCAACATACTAAAGGAGCGGGGTATTAATTCACAAGGGGGTGCTGGCTGGAGGCAACACTAAAGGGGGGCTGGAATAAATATACAAAGTGGGGCTAGCTGGCAATACAACTGTGTGAGGGCATTAGAGTGACCACGTAACTTTTACATATTGCTGACCAGCCCAGATAAAATGCTGCCCTGCAGTATGGGGAATGTATAGACTCATGGGAGGAATCAACTAGTCCCCATACTGCAAGGCAGCATTTTATCTGTGCTGGCGGCATCCATACACAAGGGGGGCAGCTGGGGCCATTATATAAATCAATACTAAAGAGAGGGGTAGGCTGAGGACATAAACGTCAAAGCAGTGCGATTTTTTTTTTTGGAGCTTAGCCTGTCCTGGTGTGAGTGTGTCAGTGTGTCAGGGGGGGTCCTGGAGCTACAAATTTTCCATAAGGCAGGATAGTTTCCTTTTGCAAGTTGAATACTTTCTTTAAAAAAAAAAAAAGTACTTTTAAAAATTTTCTATGTGCATCCATTTTTCAGGAGGCTTCCTGGGACATTGGAGTCTCCTTTCACAATAATCTGTTGCTATGGTGAATGAAGAGCTAGATCAGCAGCACACAGGTTAGCAGCCTTTCTACAGAGCTCAGTCAAGAGCCCAGGGTGACCACCAGCAATGATTCACCAGGATAGGTGGCTTTGAGCCCTAGAGGCTTTTCTTGTACCAAACTAAAAATTCACCATGTGACCACAAGTTTTGTAAAACAAGCTACATTTTCTGATTATCACACCCTGTTCATTATAAGATTTTTTTTTAATAAATTCCATAAGTTTCCTTCCAGCTGCTTGCATGGTAATGCAAGCATATGTCAAGTGTTAATATGTTTTCAGGGTTCTTTTTTTGTTTCTTTAGCAAAATTCACCCATTCTTTTTATCTTAAATCAAGCAGTATACGCCTACTCCAAAATCTGCCTTTTTTAATTATGTCTGCATTGAAACAGTCAGAGGGCATTACTTTAAAAAGTAGATGGGTACAATGTATTCCTTTCTCTAAGGAACAACCCAGTCTAGTCCACTGCACTACCACCAGTGGCTAAATGAGATCAAAAATAGCTGGTAGGAATTATTTTTTGCATTAAACTTTTTTTGGACACCTACAGCAAGGTGGTTGTTCAAAAACTGCAGAAGCATTAACAGTCTTGACAGCAACATATTATGGCCCACACCACAAAACAGGTCTATTGGCCAAAGTGTGTTAGCCCTTCATACTGTATAGTGAACTAAATGCCCCTTTAGTTAGACTTCAAAGTTCCTCCCACCACAAAAAAATATAGAATTCTTTAATGATGTAAGTAGAAGGCAGGGACAAAAAAAACCCCCACTTGATATTAATACCATAGATACACAGGTTGATGAGTTGGGTGGGAATTGAAAGGAAAAGGCCACGTCATCATAGCCACCTCCTCAACCAAGTCTTTCAGCTGAAGACTTTTGCCTAGGACAACAAAAAGCGTGATACACTAGACGGCCCATTCTCAGTGAGCTTAAAAATCCATTTTAGATTCTAATAAGTCAAACACTAAATGCAGGGTAAGTGCCTTAGAAACAAATTATTTCCACTGACCCTGTATTTTGCTCCTTATTAACACTGAATATAAAGCAGGTTTAAGCATTCCTAAATAAATAAAAGTAAATAAAACCAAACTCACCAATTTTATTAAAGAGAGCCATTGCCCACTAGAGGTTTATCCCCTGCTAGATCCCAACCAGGCACTGAACCACAGCCTTATACCATTTACCAATACATCATCAGCCCGCCTTACGCCTTCTTATAACTTAAACATAATTCAGAACAACTAACACCTGTGAGAAGTGGGTCAGCCAGTGAAAAGATCCCACAGAATTTGGGTTGTTTAACCCATTGCATGCCCGGGGGGGCAGTACATTGGTCCATAATGCATTACCTTGGGAGTCTGCTTTTTGTTAAAGAGACAGTCATTCTTGATTTTTGTTCAGCGGTTAGAAATGCAATGAATTATTTTTCTGCAAACCAACCAGCCTTCCATATGATTTGATTCTGCCCTCCCCAGTTGCCCTTCACTTACACGTGTGTGCTCAGGCATTGGTAGTGCATGACCAGTCTGAGCCATTGGTTTATGAGCCACATAGAAAATGCAAAGGCACTATGGATGTTTATAGCCCTTTTGTGGGTAAAGTCCAAAGTACACGTATACCTGTTTCTTACAGTATAATGTCCAATACAGCAATGCCAGTGAAGAATGCAGAATAACCTAAATGCATTCTATACTTTCCGATGGCGAGGCTGTTTTAAAAGATCAACGATCGCCTCCTAAGTTTCAACGGTGTCGGTGAAATCGAGGCATTAAGCGACACTGAACTCCCACCCCAGGACGGGCTGTGACCACTCCGGGCAACGGCCACAACCGCCACTGCGAGAGATTTTGCCTCCCGCAAGATGGTGGCATCCTTTAAAAAAATAAACAAGTTTCCAAGAGGGTCTCTCCAGGGACTGCGTGCAAGTCAATGGAGCCCAGCTTTCTAATCTAATATGTGCTGAAAATAGCTTTTAAAAAATTATAAAAATTTGGTATCATTTAAAAATAATTATGCGGCGATGTCACCATAAGGGGAACAAGTTCAACAAAATGTAAATATATATTATATATATATATATATATATATATATATATATGGAAAAAAATATATATATTTTTTTTGAATGAGCAAGTTCTAAAATTAGCACTGTATCTTCCCAAAAATCCTGACATGGAAAGAGTTGACATACTGGCATTTCAAATACCCAAGGGATGCCTTTTACCCCCCCCCAAACAAGCAGGCAAACCCATGCATCACTGTACTCAAGAGATGTTGGTGAACACGTATTGGGGTGTTATTTGACAGTGACGTAGCCTGGGGTAAATTGAATTAGCCAGCTTCAAAGATGGCCCACAAAGGAGATGGTGGCAGAAGGACCAGATGTAAAAGTTCCAAGTTAAAAATGCGCACTTCCCAAATGTGGCATTTTACCTCCCCAGGGTTGTACCCAGAGAATTTGGCACTCGGGGCACCACTCACACAAAAAAATAATGTTGGCAAGAATATTTATTTCACAAATTTGTAAACTGAATGTCAACTGTAAAAAACTAGAAATCGGAAAAAAAATGCTAACTAAATAAATTAGATAAGTTTAAATAAATAACCTTTACTGAACAGATATGGTACAGCATACATCTCATTACAATATACTGAGCCAGACATTGAAGGTAGGGCGGCATAATCCCAATCACTATACGGTAAGCCAGATTTTGATGTGGTAAGCCTCTGCCCCTAAAACAGCCTCCCCATGCCACTGCTGCACCTAAACCAGCCTGCATATGCCACCGCTGCCCCTAAAACGGCCTGCCTGTGCCACCGCTACCCTTAAGACAGCCTTCCTGTGCCCCCGCTGATCCTGAAGCAGCCTGGCTGTGGCACTGCTGTCCTTAAAACGTCCGTCTGTGCCACCTCTGCCCCTAAACAGCCTGACTGTCCTATTTTGGCCCCCCCCCTGTAAACAGCCTGCCTGTCCCATTTCTGCCCCTAAACACTTCATTCGTTCATTCACTCCCCCGCACCCCATTGCCTCTCTTGCAGATTTCTCTGGTCCGAGGGCCTGCGGTCTGTGGCACCTGCGCACTGTGTGAAGAAACCCATTTCCGCACCCAGGTTCCTTCTCCCCCTGCGCAGGTAAAGAGTTTCCTCACAAAATGCGCAGGCACCACAGCAGTGAGCTGCAGGCCCGCGTTAAGCGGCCGCCACTGCAACCCCCTGATGAGCGGCACCTGGGGCCCCCCTCAAGTTACATACTGTATCACCCAAACAACCTGACAAACCCATGCGTGTGGGGTATCACTGTACACGGGAGATGTTGCTGAACACAGGTTGGGGTGTTGTGTGACAGTGACATATACAGGAGCTGTAAATTCACACCTGAAGTACAATTTGTGTGATAAAAAAACGTGAAATAAATGACTACCACAAAGTTTGACAAAGGGTGGTAGTAGAATTAGTGCATGGAAAAGGTTAAAATACCAGCATTTGAAATAACATGTCTAGTTTTCAAAAATGTATGGTTTGATGGGGTAAATTGCATTGGCATTTTTCATTAGCTTTTTCAGATGAGTAAAAGATTTTTTCACATAAAAGTAAGAAAAAGCGCTTTTCTGTCAATTCTTCATCGTATTTTATTATTTTTAATATAGGAAATTAGATGATACGATCAGTAAAATGGTATCTGTAGAAAGCCCCTCTTGTCCTGAAAACTAAAACAATATATAACTTGTGTGGGTACCCCAAATGAGTGAGGAGAAAATGACATCTAAACACGAGCACCGCAAAAGTGTTAAAACAGCCAAAGGGTACAAAAAAGAAAAAAAAACAGCCTGGTCCTTAAGGGGTTAACCTGCATAACGTGTGGCAGCACAGCCAGCCATTTCCCGGAGTCAGATCTTTCACAGAGGAGAAACGAAACTTAAAGCATCTTCAGAAAGCATCACTCCCGCCAGAAACAATAGAGAGGGGGGGGTTTAAAGGGGCTAAGGGGCTTTACATTTGGGGGCAGAAATCTTATTTTTCGTGTATTAAATGCCAAAAGCAGAAGAGACCACATCTGGCTGCTATTGATGGTGGTGGTCATCTTGGCTGGGCATAATGGGAGTCACAGAGTGGCACCAGTTATCGTATTTTCATAAATCTGACGCATCGTAATTCATACAATGCTTTATCCGTTTCACGCTATAAAGAATTGTATTAGAATGTATAAAGTTTGCGCCTTGGATTGGAAGCCATGAGATTAGTCGGGGGGGCTTTATAAGAGGAGGCGGGTGACAGGATGGGCGGGGCGAGCATCTGCCGAGATATAGGCAGAAGTGCCGCTCTCGGAGTGCTCGGTTCGGTTCGGTTGTCCTTCCTTTCCAGTGATGGCTGTACCGGCGATGGCTGCGTTCGGTGCTCTGTGCCTCGTCATCTCCGTGCCGGCAGGTTTGTACCCGCTTAGCAGTTACACGGTGCGGGGTGACGGAGCTTCATCATGCTACACACAAATGCCACATACACATGTTACATACGCATGCCACATACAAATCACACACACAGATTCTACATACACATGTCACATACAGATGCTACATACAAATCACACACAGATTCTACATACACATGCTACACACACATGTCACACACAGATTCTACATACACATGCTACGCACACATGTCACACACAGATTCTACATACACATGCTACAGCACATGCTGCAGGTGGACCGAACTAGCTCACGTGCGCGTCTTTGTTTGGCAAGCAAAAGGTTAAATCGGGGTCTGGCCACATTAGGGTAATTGTTCATCAGATTGTGTGCTGTTGCCACCCCCGGACTTGGGGCGGAGCATTGGGGGCTAATTGCAGGGCTGGGGGGGAGTGTGATTGGTGAATGGGTTCGGAGATCTCCGCGGGGATCGCTGGTATACATCCGCCGCGGTTCGCGGTTCTTGCGCGACGACAGCATTCCTAAGTTTAGGAACAGGATGATCTGTCGATTCCTGCTACTGGTTGGCTACGTCAAGCAGCCAATCAGCGGCAGGAAAACTAATGGGGATGTGCCCCCACCTCCCAATGCGTTTGCAATGGAAACGTTACGAAAATGTAGAGAGATCGTGCAGTTCTTATGTGCATTGCAGCGCATGGAGTGTCCCTTTAAGATCCACTCTGGTATTTTTGGATATATTTTATTTTTTTAGTGGAAGTGCCATATAACCCATTTATGGGAGTGACTTTGCTATAAACCATTTTATTACACTACAATAAACATATCTTTCGAAGGGTAAACATGCTCTTTTTTTGTAGAAAAATACAGAGGGACCTCTCTTTGTTTTTTACTCATTTTTTTTTTTTACTTTTTCCACCAGTGGGAAGAGGGAGAAACATTATTTTTCACTCTCTTACCTGAGGTCCCCCTACACAGATCACACTATAATCACCAAGGACATTTGGGGATTGCAATGTGTGTGATCAGCCAGTAGGGGGGGACCTACTGCAGACCCTGCAGGTGATATCCTGTCCCATTTCATTAGGGAGTTCCGAAGCTTAACCCCTTAAGGACCAGGCTGTTTTTTACATTTTGTACCCTTTGGGACCGAGGCTGTTTTAGCACTTTTGCGGTGCTCGTGTTTAGATGTAATTTTCTCCTCACCCATTAAGTGAATCCACACAAGTTTATATTTTTTTTTTTCTGACAAGAAGGGCTTTCCTCAGATTTTTTTGATCCTGTTATTATTATTATTATTTATGTATTTATTATATATAGCGCCAACAATTTACACAGCACTTACAATAACATATATGCAAGGGGCATGACAAGACGAGAATTGACAGACTAAGACAAACCGATACATTAGGTGGAGAGGCTCAGCTCGCAAGCTTACAATCTTGAGGAATTGGGGTGACAAACATAAGGCATAAGGCACAGAGAAAGGGTGAGAGGTAGTGTGGTGGTTGTATCAATGATAAGGAGGTTCTAGCAGCTAAGATGGTGCGGCTTCTCTGAAGAAGTGAAGAAGGTTTCTTGAATGTTGGGAGGGAGGGTGAAAGCTGAAGGTTCGGTGGGAGTAGATTCCAGGGATATGGGGCAGCCCGAGTGAAATCTTGTAGCCGGGAAAATGAAGAGATGATAAGTGAGGAGGAGAGCCTTAGCCCATGGGAAGAACGTAAGTATCGAGTAGGAGAGTATTTGCTTATGAGGGCAGAAATGTATGGTTATTTTGTTATTCTTATTATGTTCTTTGGTGTAGTGGACCACCTTAACTACTTAATAATTAATTAATAGGGTAATAAAGGGTATATTCACCCCCCCAATATATTTTGGATTTAGTTCCTTCCCCTTAGGCTTCAGGTCTTTTCTTCTGTTTCTATGCTGTCCTCTGCTGACTTTCCAGCAGAGTCTCACGGAAGGGAATTCCCAATCGTGACATCAGGCATTCGTATTGTGATGGCTTTACCAGCGATAGGTCAGCAGGAAACCAGTGGTGTAGCTGGCCCAGCCTCCGTGGTATCTTGTACCTGGCACTGAGGCAGTGGGCTATAATGTCAACCCCATACCTGGGAACTAACTGGAGCCCCCCTTGTAGACTGTGGGTGGGCGGTCCCACTGCTGTCAGGAAAATGGTCAGGCTTGATGAGCCGAAGTGGTTCTTCTCTGCCATCAAATTCTATGTTTGTAGGCGAGTTCAGGGGCCCTCTTAGTTCAACCTTTCAAATGCACCATTAGAAACATAATTTGTAGCCCTGGCTTCCTTGTTGTTTTCCAGTGTATACATCAAAATGGTATATTACATATGTTAGTTATCCGTACGCACAATTTATTTTGGGAGATCTAGAATTTAATAATTTTCTGCTTGCGTTTTAGTGCTGGCTGACGACTGCTTACCATACTTTGGCTCTGATTTCCGGTTCCACGCGCGACAGACATGCATATTGTCCACATGCAGCGGGACTTGTCTGAACAGATACTGTAACGTGCCGCTTATAAATCCGTTGGATCAAACACAAATATTGTGTGTGATGAACAAGTAAGTTTACCAACAGTTTATCGCATGGGCAGGGGTTGTATAAAGAGAATCCTTTCATTGACCAGGTTCTTTAACACTGTCCTATAATTAATAATCACATAAATAGGACATAAATGTGATCTGGATACCTGTTCAGTCCTATTAACTAATCACAAACCAATTGTGTTTCATTATTTGATGGGAGGGAATTTCATAGAAACATAGCTATAAAACCCAGCACCCTGCTTGCCTTTCCCGACACCTTGCATTGCCTGCTTACTTGCAGTAGCAATGCCATCCATCTCATTGTGACATAATTTCCAATTCCAAAAGCCCCCCACACCCCCTGCAATTTTCCGGTTCATGATCTTGCCACCTAGTACTGGTTCACTTCAAGTGAGTGTCTCAATTTGCTTATTATTAGCCAACTGGCCCTACTCACAATGTGGTGGCACTGACTTTCTATCAGATCATCTGCCCTGTGCACCACCTAACACCTGTCCTCTCATTCATCAACAGCCTTTACCTGGTGATTGCAGTGGGCCTTGCAGTCATCTTGGGGATAATTGCATCGATCGTCGCTTGCGTCTGCAAATGCTTCTGTTTTTCTTTCCAGTTTTGCCCTCAGACTCAACGTAAGTATCATATACCTAATACTGGACCCTTCCAGGTTTCATTGTGATATGGAACACATACTTTGGTATCAATATTAATATGCCTTATAGAAATAGAATGTCCTGGACAAAAGCACTATATCACAACACCCGTCCTTGTTAATAAGAACTTTTAAAAATGTTGATGCATTGTTATTGAATAATAATGTTTTGATGTTGATGCATGTAAATGTTGTGTAGGATTCAGAAGCAGAATATTTTTTTTTTACTGTTGTGAAAAACAACGAGAGGAACTGTCGTCGTTCTCTGGTAAAACCAGGACTCCAATATTTAATTTGGTGACAGATTTCTACACACAAATACACTGAATTTGTTTAATGTGTCACCTTTCACCGGTAAAATCTGAAATGGCTTGAAGCCCATCAAATGGATGCTTGAATAGGTCATGATTAAAGCTTTATGGCGATCTCTACATTATTAATGCAAATACAATGCAAAAACTTTATTAAGGGAGGGAATCAAGTGCTGCCGCTTGGAGTCGCGGGAAATGAAATTTCCGGTAAGAAAATGTTGGTTTTATGCGGCAGCAGCATACGCTTGGGATGTAGCAAGCCGTAGAACTAGGGTTGGTTTGAATGCATAACCACTACCTGCAGATGTCGAGCCTGTAGTGCTTTGAGAATGTATGGAGAATTGCCCAGGTGGCGGCTTTGCAGATCTGATCTGGAAAGGCTGATGCCTTTTCGGCCCAAGAAGTAGCCATGGCTCTTGTGGAATGAGCTGTAAGAGAAACCAGAGGAGGAAGACCTTCTAATAAATTACACAGTCTGATTGGATCTTTATTCCATCTAGAAATAGAAGCTTTAGAACCTATACGTCTCTTCAAGGGCCCATGAAAAAGGATGAAAAGGCTAGCCGATCTGTGGAAAATAGCAGGCCTGGTACAGCTCAGGTCTAAGGAATTAAATTTTACTTCCAAACGTGAAGCATAATTCACACAGAAGGTGAACAATCTCCTGATGGATATGGATAGAAGAAGAAACTTTGGGTCTAAAATCTGGTAATGTTATTACAATCTGACAATAAGATACTTTGCATGACAAGGCCTTTTGGGTAAGTATCTTTTCTAACACCAAGGAGGTAAAGGGTTACAATCAAGCCGATTAAGAGCTCCAGCCAGGCTACATGATTGCCCATTTGAAGGGCTGGAGCTGCAGCCACATTCAGTCTGGCTATAACTAAAAAAACACCCAATAAAATATTAACGGGCCTTGGGATCAGAAACAGATGCACTCCATGACCCGGCTAAACTGCACCGGGCTGAACGGACTGTTGGACATCTTGAAATGTTTGTTGCGGTTTGGATTTAAGCCATAACATTTTTTTTTTGTGGAGAATGCTGAAACCAAGTGTGTACAAGTGCCACAAATTAAATGCTTCTCTTTAGAAGAAATGCTTCCTTTTTGTTCAGGTAAAGGATCAGGAGGAGGGTCATTTCAGGCTGACATGCTGCAAGTTAACCAGAAAACCCATACAAATAGCAAATACAGCAGACATAGTGTATATAACTCACTTGGAAAACTTATCGACAGCTTTGGCTTCAAATACCACCTCTATGCAGAAGACACACAAATCAATCTCTCTGCATCTGCCCTCTCTGATCAGCAGCTGCCTATCTGGCATCTCTTCCTGGATGGCCTCTCACCACCTTAAAATAAATGGCTAAGACTGAGCTCCTTCTAATCCCTCCCTCTAACTCCATTCCCCTCTCTGACCTTTCTATTACTGTTGACGGTACCACTATCTCTCCATCACCAAGTCCGCTGTCTCGGAGTGACCCTAGACTGAAACCCATCTTTTATCCCTCACATCAAATCACTCTCTAAATCCTGCCACAACCAACTACGCAACATTTCCAAAATTCGTCCATTCCTGACTGCCAGCACCGCAAAACAACTAATCCACTCCCTTGTAATCTCCCATCTAAACTACTGCAACAAACTACTTACCGGCCCCCCTCTCTCCTGACTATCCCCACTCCAATCTGTCCTCAATGCCTCTGCCAGACTAATCCATCTCGCCCGACGCTCTGCATCCGCCATACCGCTCTGTGAGTCCCTCCACTGGCTCCCCATCCATAGCAGAATTAAATACAAAATACTCACTCTATCCTACAAAGCTCTCCCTAACGCCACTCCTATCCTCCCTCATCAGCAAATCTACTCCAGCCCACCCTCTAAGATCCAACAATGACCTGCTCCTTGCATCTTCACTCATCACCTCCTCCCATGCCCGCCTACAGGACTTCTTTCGCGCAGCACCAACCCTCTGGAACTCTCTTCCCCATGCTGTCCGACTCTCACCAACTCTACCCTCCTTCAAACCCCCCCAAAAAACTTTTCTCTTCAGGGAAACCTACCACTGACATAAACATCAAAACTTCTCTCAACCCTTATCTCGCCCCACATTAACATCATTCAATACCATGCAGTCCTCACCTCGTTTCTCACCCCTTATCCGCCTAGATTGTAAGTTCCTGCGGGAACAGGGCCCTTCATTCCTCATTTTCTTTGTACAGCGCTGTGGAATCTGCTGGCGCTTTATAAATTATAATAATAATATAATCAAAGCCCATAGCACTCCTGAAACTCAAATGGAATAAAATGAAACAAAAAAACATGTTTGTGGCTTGAGGAGCTGTGCCAAACCACAATGACAGGGAGCACATAGACCACCCAGAGACAGTAACGACACTGCTGAGGGGGGAGAACCGGTAGTTTCTCAAAAACGGTTTCTGTCAGTGGAACAGAATACCAGTTAATACTTCTGCATTTATATGGGGTGTTAAATCCAGAGCAGGTGGAACAATATCTTCAAGGTTAAGATTTCTTTTACAAGGCCTTATAAAATCAATGTAAATTCCAGCTCTTCTAATATCCAGTTTTTAGAATAATGTTCTATAGCCATAAACTCCAAGTCTTAACTACTGATGAATTTGTCTTTTTCAGGTGCTACCAGGGTTCACATCACCAACGTTGCAACCCAACCAGCTGCAGCTCCAGTGGTTTATCCCACAGTAGCGAGTAATATTGGTTACCAGCCACTCCCAAGCGCACCGGCATATGCCTCTGGCATAAACATGGACAGCCTCCCACCGTCATATCAAAGCCAGTTTAAAGCCTACAACTAAGTCTCCTGTGTTGGGTGAGTGCACTTCTTGTCCAAATGAGTCTTGTCAGCACCTGTACAGCTCAGAAAATCGTGCTGAAAATCTTTGCATCGTCATTTTCAATCTGTGTATTTGCTGTCAATGTTTGTAATGAGAACTACTCTTTCTGGTTTTATAATCTAGAAATGCATACACACACATTATATGAGTGCTTAGGTGAGGAACCCATAAACATCTCCTGTCCGCTGTAGCATTGCCCACCACATATTTCCAAAGTGCCTCTGAAAGCACTGTTTATCCGGAGCTTCATAGTACGGGTTTCCTCTGGACTGGAAGTCTCATTGATGAATCTGGGTTTTGGCGGATGCCAGAATGCTGCCTACCAGAATGTGTAGCGCCTGCTGTAAACCCACTCCAAAATGTTGTGGAAAGCCATTCCAGAAGACCAGAGGCTGTTGTGGTGCCAAGTCCACCTTACTCAATGCCAACAGTTGTAGAATTGTAACAAGCTCATATAGGTGTGATGGTTAGGTGTTCAATACTTCTGGTCATATACTATATGTATAATAAAATACATACATTTTAGTTCTTTCTGACTGCTTCCTCTTATTCCTTTTGAGATACACTTAAGAATAGTTTCAATTGATTAAAAACAAGAAGCTGTTAACTACTCCATCTAATGTTCTGTTAACTAATTGCTATTTTTTTTTTTCTTCAGATAACTTGACTGCTGGATGCTCTTAAAATTGAACCACCTTCTCAATGCCTACCATCAGATATTTCACTAGTGTGATAAAAGTGCAAAACTGCTAGCCTTCTTTAATATAAATCTTGCATGGATCAGCTTAAAACTGTCATTGATGCTGTCTGTCTGTCTACACCCAAACACAACAAAAGATAATACGATGTAACTACTCCTGGACATGAAGCGTTTGGAAGTCACCGGAGGGTGTAGTTTATTCACTATGCTGACCAATAGACTAGGAAATATATAGCTGAAGCAGTGTGATAAGATTTGGCCATCGCGGTGTGTATGTGGATATCCTCTGTGTAGTAGTTGAATTCATGGGAACAAGAGAATAATAGTCTTCTTACTACAAGGAGGCATGTCAAACATGTAAACCATGAAAAGTTATTTGGAAAGTCTATTATATTATTATATTATTTGATATTTACCACTTAAATGTTTCGGAGCTTTTTCCTATACCTTTACTTCTAGACATGTTAATGCTATTTTGGGGATTTGGGAGATTTTATACTACGTTAAGGAAAAAATGTTTTTGTAAATAAAGAGAATAGTTAAAGGAATTATGTCTCATTAAGGAATTGTTTCTATTTTAGGGATGTTTCTGATTG
>VKOC01030480.1:0-21057 GCA_009364415.1 Spea multiplicata
CTGCTACTGATCACTGGGAACACCCAGCGGTCAGTAGCAGCCGCCCCTCACTATCCTAGCGTTCGCTTTTACGCGATCCAGCGTCTCTTTGGTGACGTACCTGGTACGTCCCGGTCTGCCGGTGACCCGGAAGTACCAGGTACGGCCTGGTCTTGAAAGGGTTAATGTGATGGAATCCTCACTATTTATTCCTTCGCTAGGTGCTTTTAAATAGTATTTGCTGGCTCTACACTAATTTCTTGCGTATCCTGTCTAAAATGACCTCAAAAAGGGGGACACAAGAATAGCCCTTATGTTTCTCCTTTTCCTGCAGTTTACTGGGCAAAAACTGGCTTTACATAATGCACCTTGGAAAAACCAAAGGCATTTGAAACAGAAGCTATGGCTTCAATGAGACATGCTTTATGAATGTGTCTACAATGTCACAATTTGATATATGCTAAATGCTGGGCATCACTGCCTTAAGCATTTATAGACTGGTTATACATGCATCTTTGGTTCCCAAAACAGAATTGCCAGTTGCCACACTTTCTAAAACTAGATCAGGTTTCAGTAGTGGCAGGAGTGTTTTTTTACCTAGTAGTTAAAGTGTGTGGGGGGGGAAACATTAGCAACATGTATGGTATATATATACCGGCGTATAAGACGACTTTTTAACCCCAGAAATGTGGGAGCCCGAGGTCTGGCACTTCAGACCTCGGCTTCCCTGGTCTCTAATCCCTGCGCGCCGGCTACTGATGCCGGGCGCCAGGACATGACGGCATCCCTGCGCTCGGCATCTATAGCCGGTGCGTAGTGATTAGAGACCAGGGAAGCCGAGGTCTGAAGTGCCAGACCTCGGGCTCCCACAACTGGATGGAAGAAAGAAGACAGAAGATAAGGTAAGAGATGGGGAGAAAGGGGTACGAGTGCACACTGATGTATGTATGTATGTATGTATGCATGCATGCATGCATGTAAAGGCAGGGGTGTGTGGTGAGGGCAGTGTATAAATGTGTATGTATGGACAGGCATATATATCTACACATATATATATTATATATGTGTGTGTGTGTTGGGGGTCGTCTTATACGCCAGAATATACGATATATATATACTATATATAATAATATAAATTAAAAAAAAAAAAAAAAAAATAAAAAAAAAAAAAAAAAAAAAAAAAACTACAATATCACTTCCTGAGAAAAGATGATGAGGAAGACACTTCAGATTGAGAACTCCTGTGCGGCTGCACAAAGATGAACTCGAGCACTGGCCAGTGGAGCTCTGGTTTTGTAAGGGGTCCTCAGCACAGGAAGAAAGTGGGTTCTTTCCATCTTAAAGAGAGAACAAAATTTTACAAGTTATAAAAAAAAAAAATAAAAAAAAACTGTAGGTAGGCGATTTTTTTTTTTTTTTAAGCAAGCTTGCAGTAAAGCGGACACTTAATACAATAAATGTTTAAGCTATGGGAGTGCTAAATCAACATGTTTTTCTATTGCAGAAAAGTAGCTTGTGCCATAAAGCAGGAGTTTACAGTATTAACTTTTCTATGCATTCTGAAGGGTCATCACAGGCAAGTTTATTCCGCATGAACTGCGCACAGTGTATCGTTCAATTAGATAACTCGTACGCATGATCACCACATCACCTTTTGCATAACTTAATAGGTTTTAGCCCTTCATGATGTACAGTGAAGTTAAAAATTGCAATATGCCAAGAAAAAGATGGATCTCCTACATAGTATTGCTTTCATTTATATGGAAATAACAGGATTAGTCCCCCCCCCCCCCATCATATATTATATATAAAAAAAAAAAAAAAAAGCTTAACTTACCACATGTTTGAGCCTCTATTTTGCCTGCCCATTTCTTCCTAATCTTCTCTCTATAAAGAATTACTTCTTGGGTCACTTTTATTATACGCCCTAGTGTGCTGAATCAGAGGAAATAAATTAAAACCTTAAAATATAAATATATTACATAAAATGCTTAAATCACATCTAAACAACTAAACATTTAGTAATATTAAAGGCATCAGTGGTTTGTGAAAGCAGTATAGTAATTCATGCCCCCCCCCCAAAAAAAGGGGCCTGGCATAGAGACATGCATCACTACATATATTTAATATTGGCATATTGCCTGAGTTGCCCTGTAAAACAGGTTTCAACATGTAATGTCTGACCAAATGCATGATACCCAGTACATAGCAGCACGATTGTCCATGGTTTTGACTGTCTAGCTTAATTTTTGATTTGTTCCTCTTATTAGACCTGTAAAATACTTTTAAGTTACCTTTCAGAATCTCTGTTTGGATATGATCTTGCAAGTGGAGATATGGCACGACTTAGAACAAGATAAGCATAATCAAACACTTGCTGCACTTGAATGGCTCCATATGAACTTCTTCCGACATCGTTTTCTATTTAATAATAAGTAAACAGTCAACATTTTATACTACTTTCAGCCACAGCAATTCAGAAACATGATTGTGACGTACCAGCCACCTCCTTTTAAGCAGTGATGGAATGCCATATCCCAACTCTCCCTGTATTAAGGATATGCATAGCAAGGAAGGACCTACAGAGGACTATGCTAGCACGACTGTACTTCATAGTGTTTATGGGACTGCTTGCAAGATCAGTAATCTCGCTTTTAAGTCATTGAGCAGAGGTGATACAGGACAATTAGGCAGCCTGTTGGAAGGCAGAGGGGCCTAATAATCTTCGGCCGGAATATGCCACTAATACCAACTCGGTATAAGTTAGCCCCCTCAGCCCGCTACTACAAGTACGTTTGTAGGATTGTCAACACCATCAGCTCAAAAGCTTGATTTTTATTACACACACATGGTAAAGCTGTCTGGGACACTATACTGTCCCTGGAAATATATTAGGCTATACCCAATCACTAAAGAATGGCATAGGTAATCACTTACAATAGTTCACACAATTACATAAGGAAAGTTAATTTCACTTCACTGGGAAGGCGGTAGATAAATGGAACAGCCTCTGAGAAGAGGCTAATACAGTAAAGGAATCCAAAAATGCATTAGATAGGCATGGTTATAGACAAGACCTAAGACAAGACCAAAGACTGATTAACGTTTGATTCTTTACATTGGGGGAGGCAAGATTGGCACTGATCTGCCATGTAATTCTAAATCTCAAAGCTTTAGTGTATGATATGTGGTAGTAGGTAAATACTATACCAGGTAAAAGAGGATCCTCAATACAGAGCATGGATGGCCTATAACCATTTGCCATAACTTTCATGATTTCTTCTTTTGCAATGTAAGCGCCCCCATTTCTTATCCGTATCCCAGTTTTCATGTAATTAAAATTTCTTCCGTACAGTTCAAAGAATTCCACAAGAAGCATTCCAAGATTCTCATTGGAGCTTCTTGCATCTATCCTTGGATGCAACTAAGACACACAAGAATTTTAGAACACATTTTTAACCCAGAAAAAAAAAAAAAAAAAAAAAAAAAGCGTATTTCGTTGTTTACCAACATAGAAAAAAGGGTATATAAATCAGCCTACAGTTAACTCCATATGCAAGGCTGTCTGTTATAATGCAGAATCCAAATAATCTTGTAAAGAAAGTTCCATAAAGTACATATGATTTAATGTAAGCATACGTTTTTACATACACACTTGACCTTTGGCTTAACATGCATTCCACATGGTGCATGCTATATTCTCTATATCGCAAAGAGACCTTATACAAGCATTCTAGTAGTTTTTAGTACACAGCATCTAGAATACTAGTGACACCCATAGAATAAGATTGTATATTGCCAAATACTGAAGATACTCCAAGGAGGTCCACAGAACACTTTATACTTCTACAAAACAGTAAAGCATTTAGTGGCTCCAACAACTGACAGGTAAATCATTTCAGGAAAATAAGGGGGAGGGGGCAGACACACAACAGTAGCCTCCAAGCAGCACATGGCTAGATGTAGGACTTACATGCTTGCATTCCCCACTGCCAGCCAAGAACATTTGAGTATTAAAGCAAAGAAATGTAATATTTGGATTTCCAATCTTACCTGTAGAAAACTAATTGCCATTAAAATCAGGCTGTATGAGCTAATCCCACCAGTAAAAACTTCATTCAGATCTCTCTGAAGGAGAAATTGTTTCAATACTAAAATCAAGTAAGGCAGTACGGAGTATTCCTAAAAACAGAATAAAAGTTCTGTTAGCTAAACTACAAATTTAATTTCTTGGAAGACATTGTTACAGAATACATTTTTTTTAGTTTTAAAAATCTATCCTTTTAAACTGGAGTCTTTAAATCTAAAGTTAGACAGTGCATACGTTTTAGGTGGAAAATGACATTTAACATTTTACCTTCATACAATCCTTAATGAACTGAGCTGCCTTCACACCAGTCTTAACATTAAAACTGATGTCAACTCTGACATCCGTTTCCTTGTCAGAGAGTTTGATAATAGGCACCTAGGGAGAATAAAAATTGATTTAGGAGGAAAAAAAACCTTGATCTGGAATAACTGCATGGGATTTGTAGTCTTATTAATGAGTGTGCATTTGGCATACAAGCAACATCTATTTTAACGGCCAAACACTGTTGAAAGTAGAGCTTATTTTCCCACATGTGGTTGCTTCAATGTGCAAAAATATATATATCTATACACACTAGGTGAAGTTTTTAGATCACTTGTGTAATTTTCCAAGTCCCTTGCAGTAACAAAGGAGTTAAACAAAAACAGGTTAGTGTATAATACATGCTGGTACACCCACTTACCGTTGCTTTATCCAACACTTTGATTGAACTTTTCTCCGCAACCTGTTTTTTGTGAAGTTCCTGTTCCAACAACTGCAAGGGTGGTCGCTCCCACTTTCCAAACACAACAAGATCGATATCACTAAAAAAAATAAAAAATAAAAGTATATTAAATATCACAAGAACCAGATGACCATCAGAACAGGTAGTACTAAGATTTGCAGACAAGCACATGGGAAGAGTACTATGCTACAGGATTCTGGACATTTCACTTACAATGAGGGGAAGGTATAGTGCACTAAGCCAGGTTTCTACAAATAAAGCTCGTCTATTGCCTTTTTGTATAGAAAACGTGCCCAAGTACACAATCCAGTCCTCTTAACTGTATGTTTCTTTGAATTGCAGGTAGTGAAGATGTGTCATGCCATGTTCACATTCATTGGAGGTTTATATCTACATTGCCTGCAGGAGTGAGAAGAGCACTAACATGCTAACTGAAGATAGGCAGGATCTCACAATCTAAAGTGCTACCATAGGCCTCTAACAAAATTGGAGCTCTATGAAGTAATAAGGCTGGAAAGGCTATAATAGTTTCATATTTAGCTTTATAGCAGACCAGTCCTGAAATTTACACTAGCTCACATTGAAATCATTGTGAGTAGTGGAAGCTAATCACATGTATGCTAGGTGAACACAAGTTTTTAGATAGGCTACCTATGACTGGGTCATCGCTGGCACGTCACAAAACACATCCCCGTAACATGTCATGGGGTTAAGCAAGGGTAAAAACCAATTGATTGCTTTCTCCGCTCAACTGATCTTACTGCAATGCCTCAACACTGAGACACCCAGGAACACAAATGAAAAAAAATGAAGTAGGGGCCTCATATGGTCAGTCGTATTCACCATATTGAAAGACTACATACCTTTGAATTATGGCAGACAGGCGGTTAAAAAAAATTTTTCAGACTAGTGGTAAAATTAGTGCATGGAAAGGTTAAAATAACCATTTCAGATGGAGCACCTAATTTTTAAAAATATATGGTTTGATGAGGCAAATTGAATTGGCCAGCTTCAAAGATTCAAAATTCCAAATTGAAAAATGCGCACGCCCCAAATGTGGCCCCCAAACACAAAAAAAAAACAAAACTATGCATGGGTAGTATCACAGTACTCAGGAGATGCTGCTCAACACGTATTGGGGTATTTGACAGGGACATATTCCAACAGCAGTAAATTCATACCTGAAGTACAATACGTTTGTTTTTCCACCAATCCCCCCACACAAACACAAAGTTTGACAGAGGCTGGTAGCAGAATTAAAATACTTGGATTTGAAAAACCCTGAGGTGTCTACTTTTCAAAAACAGGTTTGATGGGGTAAACTGAAGTGACTGGCTTTAAAGATGTTCCAAATAGCACACAAGGGCAGAATGACCAGTTTTAAAAAGGCAATATACTACACATTGGGTATTTCTATTTAGCTTTTGTAGTCGAGTAGAAGATTTTTCAGGTAAATGAAAAGGTGTTTTCAATTGTCACCATATTTTTTTTTTTTTATAGTAAGTTATGATTAAATAATGGTATCTAAAGAAAGCCCCTTCTTGTCCTGACAAAACAATATATAACTTGAGTGGATACACTAAAGAAAATTACAGCTAAACGCAAGCACCGCAGAAACATTAAACAACCATTGTCAAAGCGTACAAAAGAATCTAACAGCTGTCCTTACTGGGTTAAGCAAGAGGTACATGGAGCAACCCCAGAGTGGTGCCCACTCCCTCTAGTAGAGTTTTTGTAATACCTGGAGCTGATCCACCATCAAACTGAGCTGTCTGCAATCTCTGGAATAATGTGAGGAATAATCAGACACTAACAGAGGATCTTACATATACGCTGCCTGATTAATCCAGTGCAGCACCAGCTCTCTAGCAGTGCTCATCTGCTTGCCAGGAAGAGTGGGACAGCTTTAGTTCAGTGTTCTCCCATAGGGTTTGTAGTCCTGGTCACATGCCCACGTAACCTCACAGGAGCTTCTAACCTGCTGGGGAAAGGACTGCAACAAGTGTTTTGAAGGGCAGTGACTGACAAGCTCCTCTAAACTGACCCAAGTAGCTAATTGCCCAATTCTCCACAAACTATTTCTTGCCAGTTGGGACAAATTGATCTGGCTCTGCCACTTGCCCAGTCATTTCCAGTGTCACAAGTGCAGTGGCCATTTTACAGTGAAACATAGTTTGCGCATATGTAGTGACCAAGCATCAGATTAGGTGGGAGATAACATGACGCCAACACTTAAAATGAACAGGGTACAATATCATGAAGAAATAGTTTTCACATCTTTTGCATGGATGCAAAATAAAAAAGTCGGGTGCAAGAAAAGATTGGCCCCGAGACCTTTAACCTGGTTTAATAGCCAAGAGTCAAATAGATGCTGGGATCCTGCAGAGACACAGCGTGATGCTAGCCAATTAGAAGGTCAGTATACTAAGATATGTGGGGCAGGGGTAAAAAATGAAAAGTGTAAAGCCACTCACCTTGTGGGTAGATACAGTCCTGTACTGAAGCTTCCAAATATCTGAACCTAAGAAAAAAAAAATTCTGTAAAAAAGACAAAAAGTAAAACATTTCCTGCAATATAAGGCTAATTGTTTAGCAGTAACTTGGGATGAAGCTAAAATAAGGATCGAGTACCCTTCTATACACTAAAGGAGCTGAACATTTTAACAACCTGATCATCCTTTACAATATACATGGAGAACACTTAAGTGTACAACTCCTACAAAAAGGACCTAAGCAGACACTGCATAATGAGCAGGCAACGTGGCTATTCTTTTAGAATGTTTAAGCGTGAAGATTTTTCTCCCAGCCTGTCGACATCAAAATGAATTCCTTAAACCAGTAACAAAAAACAACTTACATCAGCTGTAGGCCATAGATCCTTTATGACAGTTTCTATTCGCTTAACAACGTCTTTCCTCATCGCAGCTTCTTCAGGTCTTGGAGACATGAATTCATAGAAGTCAATTATTTCTTCATGAAGACTAAGGGTAATGGAAAAAGGAGTCAGAATTCTACTGCCACGTTGCTTTTCTACATGTCAACTATTCATAATGAACCTGAAAAAAACGTGAATGAAATTCCAGACCATGGCAAACATCTATACAGTATGTATAAAAATGTTAAATGCCTAAGCCTGTTAGAAAATAATGGTCGAGACAACTATAAATGCGGACAACTCTGGGCATTCTAGGTAACCTCAATTTCATAAACACCCTACAAACTCGGCAATATCACAAAACTTGTGTTGCCTTTCAACCAGTCCAATGCCGCCAATCCAAATTGTGGATTAGTACACCTATACATACGCTAAAGAAAGACATTGGTTTTAAAAAAAAACATATATATCACATTTAAATAAAAAGGTGTCTACAGAGTTCCCATTGTCCTTTGTAAACACTATTTTATTAATACAATATCAGCTTTATTACATGCCACAAAAGAGGCTCCCGTTTGGTTATGCATCAAGTTTTATTGGCACATTTCCAAGAAATAGATTTAAAGTCACTTTAGTGCTCGTTGCTCAACTGTAATTATAGATAGTCTATAATGCAAATACCAGGCAGCAAGGTCCTTAGATCTTTAACTGTGTCCCAAGTTTTTGTGCCAGAGGGCTTCCAAATTTGCCTGGCTGTCTAACTTCTATACAAACTCCACCTTTTCACTTTTAAACATAGATGTGCCGGGATAAAATAAAGCCCAACAAGTGTACTGCAGTGGGCGCTTGTGAATGCTCCCTGACCCCTACATGGCAATAGGGATTTGGCTTTTGTACCAGTATGCTTGCCATGAGATGGCATTTCAATCCTCCCCATCCCCACAATTTGTATTAACATGATAGGAAATATTACGCTGCGTGCACCATGGGCCGATACCTAAAGGTAGCAACCCAGAAGTGCTGATCACTCCTTTCATTTATACAAAAATAAAAAGCCAATTCATTCAATGTTTGATATGGGACCTGTTGGGCCACTATGTACAGGAAGCTCAAACGGCTACTGACTGTACACAGAGGGTCTCTAAATGGTTGTTTTAATACGTAAATGCATTTACATATGTCTAAAGAACGTGAGGGACACAAATAGACTTTAGCTAGGTCATTTCAGTGATGGGCACATGTCAACATTGGAAGTTGTCGCAATCAAACAGATAAAAATAATCCGAAAACCTATTGCTACATGCATCTATCAGCACAGTACTATTACCCTCTACCATCTTAATTATAGGTTTACCCCCAATTGTAGCTGCTTAAATCAAGAGTCTTGTATACAATAGTTGGATTGGTTAAGACCAAAAAAAAAAAAAAAAGCCAAAGGTTTAAGTCAACCATTTCTGCTCAACAGTCTAATGTTGAGCAAAAACCTAACCATGTTTCTACATATAATCAGAGCGGATAAATATTAGTTAAACCAAGCTGACATGGGAAATCATTCACAGCTCCTCCACTCTCCACTGGTATTTATATAGGAAAACAAGACATCTGCCACCACGTAATCTTGCAAATATTTTAACTCTTGACTACACTTGTGGCAACGTTTTCTTCCAATACTTCAAAATAGTACCAAGATTAGTTACAGGGAACGCCTAAAGGGTCGTTTTGAACCATGGCCTTTATAAATAAACCCAACAAAATAAAAATGCACTTCTGTGCTCTTCTTGAAGACATTTAAGTAAAACATGCTGCATCTAATTAGAAAGAAAAAAAAAAGGTTTCAAATACTGCAGAGTCGAGGAAACAGCAGCTTCAAATAAACAAAAGCCTGAACCAGGACAGATGTAATGCTGTGGGTAAGGAAACCGTATTTCTATGGTGAATTGCTTTGGATAAGAGATTTAAAGAGTACCACCTGGCTATTGCTACAATACAGGTTTATAATTTCCTTCCATGAAAAACTGCACAACTATCAGATCCTGAATTATACTTGTGAAATGACAATAGGAACATCATTTAAAGTGGACCGTCCTCCTTTTCTGCCAGTTTTTTTTTGGTCCATAGGGTACCTGGTAACATGTATATTGTAGGGAGGTGTTAGGGGCAAAGTATACTGAAAGGCTTACATGATATTTTGCATGGGTGCCCATAGCTCCTGGTTAAATCGGGAAGCACATCACGTTGTAAATAGTGTTCACTCCCATTCAGTGTCCTCTTTGCCAGCTGGACGGTACGGTCATGCACCAACGTCATTCTTTTGGCAACACAAGGCTTACATTTGGGATGTTGAGACGCCATTTGTGGCATTCCAAACATAGGAGATTACATTACAGGCCAAGTATCCCAACATCCAAGAGACTCCCAGATCTTAAGGAATAGCTTCAAACAAATGCCCAGGATCGTGGGTAGGGTAGTACTCTTGAGAAAATTACGAGAGCTTCCGCTAAACGTTAAAGCATGTATTACTTGCCTGATGCTTTATTAAATAGCTTACTGGTTGAATGTAGTTCACATCTAAATTTACTTTGATTTAAACAATGACAAAGCACATGACAAACTTTCCTGTATCCCTACTTTGATAAGTTATGAAAAATTCTACAGTGATTTAAAGCCAGTCTCTTACCTAGTTTAAGTATATTCTTGTTCTGCAGTTTGTGCAGGGAGGAAAAACAACAAATGTTTGCAGGCATATTTGAGAAACTGATATTATCAACTGATACACCACATGTTCTGCCGCCTAACAGCTGACTATTGCCCCAGCCAAGCAACAGAAGCACCCTGGCTGTGTTGCTCCTCTCGCTTATTTGGTCTACAGCAAAGTCAAGACTCATTGCAGAAGTACCAAATGACTCTCAGTAACAGTATCCATATCTGAAAGCCACTGCATGGGCTTCATTTCATCGCTTGCAAATGCATGGAAGAAAGGCTTCAAGCAGCCAAACCTGGCACCAAAAATCAATGATTGAGCGCACAATTTTTTGTACGGTCAGTCACTGTGTGTATAAATAATGCCAGTTACTGTGCAAGTATGTATGGTGCCAGAGTCAGCGTTTGTATGTTAGATAGGGTAGTGTTAATGTGTGTTTGTCAATGTATTTATCAATTAGTAAGCTTATTTACTAAATCTAATGTATAAGTTTATTAAATAGTGAAAACATTGATCCATTTATACATTCTTTATTAAATGGATAATTAATATACACTTGGCTGGCTCCTGGATCTAAAACAAGTGTATCGAGCCCTGTAGCACAGGTATGGTCTGGGATCATCTCTATAAATGTAAAAAGCTCCTAATATATATTGTATGTACTTTTTATGGGGGGGGGTGTTAGACAGTGTTCTACAATTCACTATTGCACTGGCACATTAGGCAATTCTGTACAATATCTTATTTGCACACACTGGCTGTAACCCAAACTGCGTTAGGGAGATCCATCAAATGTATAGTAGCCAATGTAACTGAAATTAAGGGAAATGAGTGGGTCTATGGAAATTTGTCTGAGGCCCCAAATCTAGTTAATACACATTATTAATGCTCTTCATTGCCCAAGCTTCAGACCAAGTATATTTTCAGGTCTAAAAGGATTTTTTCAAGAGGCAACCTCGTGCCACAATAACCATTTTACTTTTTGACAAAAACATGCAACTTTAGCTAGGAATAGTTTGAGTCAGCACACACAATGAATAGATATCTAAACTTGCAGAATTGTACATTCCTCTTACCCTTGCAAGCCAGGACTGTAATTCTTTGTTTTCCACGGAGTACCAGCCGCATATTGCATACGGATTCCGTGGTCAGTTCCTGGATGTCCTCCGTGAAACTGTTCAGCTAGCAGGTAGTTCATGCCATAGGTGCTGGCTTTGTTCTCCCTTTTCCTGCGGCTAGGGTGATACTGATGCAGATGATCATAACAGCTGGAAAAATGATTAAGAATGTTGTGGTGTAAATCACGAGGCTGAGATCTGTGAACAAAGACAGGAGAGGCCTCCCGATTGCCATTGGTGACAGGATGTACATCTTGGCTATACAAGTTGTTGTTATGGAGTTCATTATCTGTGAAACTGTAGTGTAATGAACCAGGCAGGTTTGTGCTGGACCCACTCTGAAAGGGACCTATTCCAACCCCACAGGGAGAGGAGCATCTGAGGCCATCAGAACCAGAGTCAGAGGAACAAGATGACACAGAAGGGTTTTTCTGTAACCTTGAGGTTCGAGATCCCAAACTGTTGTCAAACATCTGAGCTGCTGATGCTGGAGGCAACGCACAGCCAGAAACAAGAGGTACAGTATCTTGTTCTCGGTCACTAGAAGATGAGGAGGAAGAGCAAGGTGTTCCAGGCCGAGAAGAGGGGCTGGGTTGAAATGCAGTGCACCTGTCCACAGCCAAAGTATTGAGACATAGATAGGCAGGGTAATTAGGAGGTCTATTAATCAAATTGGAGTTATCCCCACTAGGTCCAGGTGTGGGAGTTAGCTTGGAGCACCTTTCCCGTCTGCCTTGCGAGGTCTCCCAAATTTGCATCCAGAGAGCATTGGCAGGGCCTCTTTGCTCTGGCTGGATCCAGGCAACCCGGGGATCCATACAACAGAAACAATAAAACGGATAGATCGCTGTATGGGAAAAAAGGAGTATACAGCCTGCAAGAGGAACACTAAAAAAACACAAATAACTGAAAGCTGACAGAAACAAAAAAAAAATTAAGCTGACCAACTTTTAAGAGCTAGGGGAAAAAAAATAGCAAAACATGAGAAATAAGGACACAGTTAAAACACTGAAAACTATTAGGACGGTAAAATCTGACAAAAAGCCTGTCTGGCAAAAGCAGTAGGGTACGGATTAAAATGATTTTTTTCTTCACTACAAAATAGTCATTGGCTTTTGTGGCTTTCAGGACAGATGTCTGGGTAGCCGTCTCTTTTCTGAATGCATTGAGGTATGACTCCAATTGTAACACTTCTGACAAACCACTGGCCAAGCCAGATAATGCAAGCACTGCTTCAACCTATTGGTTTTCTTAAGGTTTCATCAGAGCAGGATGCCGGTCAGAGGGGCACAGAACAAGAGGGGGCTCTGACAGCCAAGCCTGGACTCCATCTAATAAAAAGGAAAAACGCAGCTTTAGAAATATATTTACACGCTTATCAAAGAAGCAGTTTCACAAAGAACAAATTGTATACAATCATAAAGTTACCTTAATATAATTAAGCTATGGTATGGGGGACGGGGACTAAAAAGCCATAATGCACATATGTAGAAGGGGAGAGCAGATAAGGGTGAGAAAAGGCAATGCATTTAAGACATATATAAATGGTGTCTCACTTAAAACACAGGGTGGGAACGCTAAGATATATATAACATATATAACGACCGACCCACACGAGGTCTATACCGCAACGTTCGTACTTAAATCGTGAGAATACATACTGACCTTCATAGTAAAATTGGTGCCATTGTGGACACACAGACTATCACACGCACGTGGGTACATACAGAACAACCGGTACACACCTACACGCAGAAACTCCCCGGAGCAAGGTCCATCTCTAACTAGATTAGACAGAGGTAGAAATCCACAGCCACAGCGGGCACGCGACTCTCACCCGCGGTACCGCTACTTGCCCTCAAGCTCTGTGGCTGAGAGCTTGACGTCCAGGTGCACGACTCAGGCCGAAGGAGGAAACAGAAAAACGGTCACAAAATTAACGATGGCGCATGCGCGGCACCTTTTAAACTCTCACAGCCGGCTGAGTCGGGGAGCGCGCACATCATCCATCAGACACGCCCCATCTTCTCCCGCTTTCTATCCTCCCAGTCGTCAATGTACCTCACAAGCCCCCTCTGCTTACCGACGAGATTAACTGCGCCTGCGTGGACGCTAGACTTTTCCTCCCCGCCTCCACTAACGAATAACTAAAATATGTAGCCATGTATTTTATTAATCACATTGTATTTAATATTTTTCACGCCCTTATAGAGGATCTGTCTTGTTTTTAAGATATATATATATATATATATATATTTTTTTTTTACGATAGGTAATGGTACTCATGAAAACACATAGTTGCATAGTTCAAAAATGACCTTAGTACATCAAGTTCAACCCTTTTACCTAACCTTCCTACTCTTGATCCAAAAGAAAGCAAACATTGGATTGATAGGTATGGAGAAAGGTTCTTACCTGTCATTTTAGTAAATTTAGATTAAATACCTGTTTTGTACACGTAGCTTGCATATGAATTACATGTAGGTCACAGTAGGCAAAAAAACATGTTTCTGAGTAACGGGGCTGCCGAACAGGTCCTGTACCCTAGGCTAACATGTTTTGATGTACATGTACAACACCCATGGCCCTTAGTCAGAATGATATTGGTGAGTCATAGGATTCATCCTCTCCATACCAAGGTTTTTTAGTACCCTGCGTACCATGTTTTTTTATATTTTTACCATATGTGGGTATAATCAATATTCCCTTTTTCTGTGTTTAAATGTACCCAAACAGGTTATAACATAACAAATAATGTTAATTTGTAATTTAGCTTAACATTTCTGCCACACAGTAGGTGCCACTGACGAACAATAATTTATGTTTTGCAACACCCTCTGACACACCCCACATACATTATGTTCTAGATTGTAAGCTTGCGAGCAGGGCTCTCTCCACCAAATGTATCGGTTTGTCTTAGTCGGTCAATTCTTGTCATATCCCTTGAATTTATGTATTGTATTAAGCGCCGCGTAAACTGTTGGCGCTATATAAATAAAAGATAATAATAATAATAGAGAGGGCCACCTCCATCCATTACATAGCACCCTATAGGGTACTATTTTGATTACATCTGGCTTAAGGGTCTTGGGGTAGTGAATGAGAGAGGGTATCAGCGAATGACTGCCATTGTGCTCGTCACCATGCAGGCCCTGAAGAAAAGTAATTTCAATCATTTATTGGCCCCAGTACCTGAAATCCAATAGAACATCAGTTATATATCCTTGCATTGCTGAACACAATGTGTGGAATCAGCCAGCAGGCGGCGCAATCAGAGATCCCAGCAGGATCTAGACAGACCCTGCTGGATCTCTCTTCAGCTCCAAAGAGCTTCCCGAGGTTGTCAAACGTGACATCTGCCATAAGAGAATGCCTGATCACACCCATTACACGCAAGAAGAAATGCTATCTTCTGCTGACAGGGGGGAGTCCAGGCTGTGACATTTAACCCAATCTACGTGTTTAAACAAGTACATGTTTTACGTACATTTTTGTTGGTTTTTTAAATTTTTACTATTCTATTAGGTAATGTACAGCGCTACGGCACTTGATGGTGCTATATAAAACAATAAATAATAATAATGTTACCTTACATAGTTACATAGTTACATAGTTACATAGTTATATAGGCTGAAAAAAGAAATGCGTCCATCAAGTTCAGCCTTTCCTATATCTGCTAATTTGTTGCTGTTGATCCAAAAGAAGGCTCTTTCCAATTTTGCACTAATCAGGGAAAAAAATTCTTGACCCCAAAATGGCAGTCAGATTTCTCCTTGGATCAATAAGCTGTTTCCCCATAATTAAAGATTATATCCCCGAATATTATGTTTTTCCAGGTATCCATCCAGTTGCAGTTTAAACGTCTGTACAGACTCTGATAAAACTACCTCTGCAGGCAGAGAATTCCACATCCTTATTGTCCTTACTGTAAAAAACCCCTTTCCTCTGCTTAAGTCTAAATCTCCTTTCTTCCAGTCTAAACGCATGACCACGTGTCCTATGCATAGTCCTGTTTATGAACAGATTTCCACACAATGGTTTGTATTGGCCCCGAATATATTTATATAATGTTATCATATCCCCTCTGAATATTAAAGAATTAATTCATAAATAGGTTTTTCTAGGTAAAATTTAAGCAGTTGTCACCTAAATATACCTATAGCCAAACTAGGGTGTAAAATGTGACCAAAGTCCTGACAAAGATTAAACTAGATACAATACCAAACTAAAAAGCATGATTAATATAGTTTTAATTAATGTAGTTATGCTGAAAACTGTGGTGGTAACAGTTCCTGTTTAAAACGTAGAGTGCCAGTTGTGTACCACAGCACTTTGGGACCGCATCACAAAAGTGCAGAGAAATCTTTTTTGATTCTCCTTCTGCACATTTATTTTATTTGTTTGAAATGTAAGATTTTTTGAAGATACAAAACATTATTAATACTAAAATCTCATTAGATTGAGGGTTCTCATATATTTGTATCACTTTAACAGCCAAAGAAACAACATAGTCAAAACCATCATTGATAATCATCCAGCCGAAGGAACGGAAAAGAGAGAAATTTATAAGCAAAAAGAGTTTATCACATTGGGCAAACAGGTGGGGAGATGAAGCCAGATCACTCTTATTGCACTTATGTTTTCATTACTGAGTATCTGGCGTCTCCAATCATATTTTAAATTCTTTTTTAAAAAAAAATACATGCAGTATCCCGTCCGTCAATCTATTGGCTTCCAATAATTTGCCATTTCAGATTTTGGAGCAGAAATTGATTTCCATCTATGAGCTATTCTTAATGTTGCACATTTAAGTCTACAAACAAGACTCCTGTCAACCCTTTCAGGACCATGGCTTTTTTACCATGTTTGCACTAAATGACCAGAGCAGTTTTCATACTTTGCTATGTCTTTCTTCAACTGTAATTTCTCTTTTTCTCAATTAGCGCACCCACACAAATCATATATTGTTTTCTTTCAGCACAAGTAGAGCTTTCACTTTGCGTCAGCAGACGTACCAGGTACTTCAAGAGGACATGGTACAAGCGGTTCCCTGACGTACCAGGTAACCTGAGCGATCGTGAGGCAGCCAATCCTCCTCAGTTCTTGGTCACCCTGTGAGGTCTTGTGGGAATCGGGGGATGTTGGTGAACAAAATTTGGTGTTTTCTTCCACTGTTGCACATATGCTGTGCAAGAAATTCAATAAAATAATTCAGTGAAGAAATGGCTGCCTGAAAAGTGTCAAATTACCCTAGTTGAATACCTTGATTCAGGCCCGGACTGGCCTCGGCGCCCCTCAGTCTCCTCCACGAGGCCTCTACCTCTGTTGCGGTGCCGGTATTTCATGCTGAGCGCCGGCATATGAAGTCATATTCCGGCGCTCAGCAGTGAAGCCGCAAGCACCACCGCAGAGCAGGGTGACGGAGGCCTCACACTCCCACCGCAGAACTTCAAGGTAAGTGAACAACAGGGAGGGGGAGAGGGTAGATAGTGGGTAGGGGAGGGTAGTAGAGGGGGGAGAGGGTAGATAGTGGTTAGGGGAGATAGTGGGTAGGGGAGGGAGAGGGGGTAGAAAGTGATAAGGGAGGCAGTGGTGTTAGATAGAAATGGGGACAGAGGGTAGAAAATGTGTAAGGGAGGGGGGGTAGATAGTGAGAAAGAGGGTAGTAAGAATATTGAAATGTTTGAATGAGCGAGTATGAATTAATATGTGGCTGAATTGTCTGAATGAGGGAGAGACTTAATGAATTAATGTGTGGATGCATTGTCTGAATGAGGGAGAGAATTAATGAATTTCAACCAAGACACCAACTTATATTAGAGAGGTGCAAAGATGAAGAAAACAAAATCTCAGAGTTTCTGTGGACCTGAAGGTACTTCTGGGAGGCTGTTTAATCTATCCACAACTCTCTCAGAAACTTAAATTTTCCTTACATTAAGAAAAACTTTCCTACATTAAGTAAAAGTAAAACTGTACGATTTTTCCCTTTGACCTTCATTGTGGCTTCATCTTGTCCTTTAACCTAAGCGGTCATTACAGTTAACTATTACAGGGGCCTATACAGCTGTGCTCCAAACCCTACACACCTGACAGGTAGGCAGAGTCAGACTGTCCCCAGATTCACAATCACTTCTATGATTTAGGGACCAATGTACTTGTCACCTAGTTTCTTGTTAGGACAGGAAAGACATAAGTTTGTAGGCCAACTTATGTAGCCATTGTAGGTCTATAACCAGACCTTATCCTCTATGGAATATATATAGTGTTTGGTCAACGTCTTTGGCCTACTCCTTTTTTACATCCATCCTGTGCTTTGCTAAGCATTTTCTTAATTAATGTAAACCCTTGGATTAATAGAAATTAATTGGCATATATATTTGATGAACAGATCAGCAGGTTTTATTTGATCCTTTGAAAAACAAAGCTGTATGAGACACAGTATAACTTGTTCCTTGTTATCGTGATAGATCCACTCCCACTGCAGATTCTGAAGCATCTACTTTAAGGGTGAATGGACACTGTGGGTAGGAGGCTTTGCAAAGGTGTGACATACTAAAGGCTTGTTCCAGGCTATGGTCCACCAGAAAGGAGTTGTTTTCCTGTGAGGACTGTTTCGGGGCGCGTGCCTCCCCTGCAACCCCTTCTTCCAGTCTCTTTGTACCAGTTCAAAATTGTTCAAGGCTGCTCGCAAAGTGTGAAAGTGTGTGAACAGCCGGACAGGAAGCTGCTGGAGAGGGGACAGGTAAGCAGCAGTGCGAGGGATGTGGGATGAATGTAAATGTGTTTCTTTATATTTATGTAGGTGAGCATGGATGTGTAATTGTATGTGTGAGTGTCCACGTATTTGTAATGTGTGTGTGAGCATGTACGTGTAGGTTTTTGTGTGTGAGCATGTATGTGGTAAGTGGTGTGAGATGGAGTGTGTGTTAGAATGAATGTGTATGTGTGTGTTGCGGAGTATGAGTATACGTTTGTGTAATTGTTTGTAAAGTGTGTTTACATATGTGTGCCATATGAGTTTATGTTGAAAGGGGGGACAATGGGCAAAGAAGGCACATTCAAGTTGTTTGGGAGCAATTATAGCACAGATCAGCTGTTGAAGTTGGGGGGCCCTGGGGCAATTTTTGCACCGTCCGCCTACCCTGACTCTTAAAGGGACCCGCACCTAAATTTGGCAAAATTACCCCTAAGTACCCTGGACATGATTTAAGTTACTGACACCCCTAGCTATGTGCTCAGTTGTCTTTAGAGCTTACCTCTGCAGCTAAACATTTTTATCCTGCTCCTCCTTCCCTACCCTGAGTCTTGCACCAGTCCCCCTCTCCTGTACCTGGATCTGTTAACCGGTTACTGACCTCGGCTTATGGTATGACTACATCTCTGTCTCCTGGAACTGTTAACCTGTTACGACTACGTCTCACTTACCTGGACCTGTTAACCTGTTAATGACTCCGGCTTGTTTTGTAACCATGCATCTGGTTCCTGACCCTGCCTGCTCTGCAGCTCCCAGCATCCACCATGTCTAGAGGTTCCTACTCCTTTTGCCTCAGGTAGGCCCCAGTGTGCCTTTGGGCTGGCCAACAGATAGATAGATGTCTTTTTTATAGAGTCCATAAGCTCAAGAATAAGGGGTAGCAGGTACTGTTTCTTTATAGTCAATTTATTAAATTCTCTATAGTCCTCATAAGGTAGAGGAACAAATAAACAGTTTTGTGTTTGTGCAGCCAAGGGAGTCCCAGTATGAGTGGAAAAGATGAGACTGGAATCAGTAAAAGGAGGTTTTGTATTGCTGCTGCTAAGAATCAACTGTTGTCTTTGTTTACAGGTTCAGACTTGATTGGACTGTCATTCAACAAGCTTAATCAATAAAAGCATACCTCCCAACATTTAAAAATGTGAAAGAGGAACACTTTTTTTTTTTTTTAAATCTCGTGGAACTCTCCGGTACAAACAATTGCACTTTACAATATTGTGCTTGCATCGCCACTTAAAACACACTTCGTTTTTGTCACCACAGTTATGCATATTACAAATAACCAACAAACTGAATTGAATTCCCATGAGGCTCAGCTAGACATACTACTTCCCCCACAGCTGCACCTGAGGTGAGTACAGATCTTGCCTCACCCTTCCTTTGCCCCTGCAAAGCGGGACAGAGGGAGAGATAGGCGGGACAGAGACCCAAAATCGGGACTGTCCCGCCTAAATCGGGACAGTTGGGGGGCATGATAAAAGGTATTTTTTTCTCTCAAAGAGGATCTATCGCCAGCATCCGCTTGAGCCTCCTCACTTTTCGAGTCATCTAAGTCCCAATCTGTCTACGCTTGGGGCTCAACCCCTTGTTAGGTGTTTCAGGGCTGAAGAACTTCCATGTAGCCCAGGGAGCACAGGGGAACTTCCTCTCCACACAACAGTTTCTCTGATTGTCAGGGTCCAGGGGTTGTAATGCCCAGCACCTGTGCCTGATGCAGGCCCCATAGCAATCCCAGACCAGATACTGCAGACCTCTATCCTCTTGTAAAAGGCGGCATGGATTTTCCACTGGAAAGGGAATGGAGCATCGGCCCACCCTGCTCTCCAATTGCATGCCTTGTATAGCAGCTGCGCCAAATACCAATCAAATCATCCCCCTTGGGTTTACAGCATCAAAACTAATATACCATTCCTCCCAGAGCGAGAACCTACCCTCTGACGCTGCCTGGGATTCTCCTTCAGAAACAATTTATTAAGGATAATCCTAAGAGAGGTTTCATTCGTAAATTGACTTCTCCTGCAGGTGCAGATTTATTAGACGTAACCATATTATAGTGAAAATGAAACAACCATTACCTCTCATACCAGAACTGTTTAACTGACTTCATCATGAATCATAAGCATTTCTGTATTGTCCTTCAACAGTGAAGTCAAAATCATTTCAATGCCAAGCAAGAGTCAATTTAAGGTCTCTTTTCCTAGCATACATCATATCCACATCTGGGTTTAAAAAGGACCCTGTCATGACCTAGGGCTAAAAGCTTGGCTGAGATAGTGTGAAGGGTGTGGGAGTACAAGGGCTAACAACACCAGATCCCTGGCTACCTGCTACTTGTCCCAACAACCAACAAATGAATCCCTTCATGCAACCACCTAAGTAATCCTTCCTACGCTATCACTCCAGTACTACAATTCGCTGCCACCACCAATACTTTATATCTGAGTGGCTTAGGTTACACCAAACAAGAGAATTACAGTTTAAAAGTTGCTAGCTTAATAATTACCGTATATTCCGGCGTATAAGACGACTGGGCGTATAAGACGACCCCCAACTTTTACAGTCCAAATATAGAGTTTGGACTATACTCGCCGTATAAGACTACCCCTCTACCCAGCGTACAACAACCAGCCAATCACGGCAAGCAATGTACCTTACCGGTGATTTGCTGGTTGATTTGCTGACAAATACATACATGCACTGCCCTTACACACACACACATATAATATATATATGTGTAGATATATATATATCTACACATATGCCTGTCCATACACATTTCCCTCACCACACACCCCTGCCTTTACACACACATGTAT
>VKOC01030482.1:0-13370 GCA_009364415.1 Spea multiplicata
CTGGGCATGATAGGTGTGATTGCGGTTTACAATCATATATAAAGTAATTGTTATTGTATTTTTCATCCAACTCTGGTGTGTTACTTACTTTTAATAAAAGTGTGCTTAACACACCAAAATTGGACAAAAAATAAACAACAATATTAATATACATATATGATTGCTGACAGCAATCACACTCCTATCATGAAGCTCCCTTGGCTGCAGGGGCCGCTGCTTCCCTCTGCGTTGTTCACATTCTGTGCAAGCAACTTCTCTTGTACCGTACAAAGGAAGCAGGAATGGAGCATGTGATGTGACATAAATTAACATGACACTGCTGGGTTCCTCTTCCCCTGTGCGGTTCAAAAGACACTGCTCACAGTGTGTACGAGCAACCCACAGGTAAGCAACAGGGCCCTTGCGATCCTGCAATCCCAGTTGCCCTGGCTGCAAATCTCACACAGGCTGCACCTCGAGGTCCTGCCGGCTGCATTTAGCATGCAGGCCGCATTTTGGACACCCCTACTAAAAATATCTACTAAAAAATAACTGCTAAATAAATCACATGTCCTTTATAAAATTAATAATTAAATTCTCATCTACTGCACCTTATTGCAGTTTTCATGATTTCAGTGTCTATGGGGGGGTGGGGGGTGGTGGGATTAAACAGACAAATGATTAGGTCCTGAGGGTCAAACTGAATAAATGTTAGGCTTCAAGAAAGTTTAGTATTTTATATAACAATATTGTCATCAATGACATTAATTTAGTTAGTTACCAAAACTTCGTAAATCAGTCAAGCCCGCAATTTAATTTCATAAGTAAGATTGATAGTTGAGTCAAGTAAAATGCATCTGCATTAACTATAATATCATGCCAATTAAAATACAGGATGTGCTGAGGGAATGATAAAATCAGAATACTAATAAGGTACAGGTCATCATAGTACCCCATCAAATCTAGTAAAGTGTGCAGCTTCTTTATGGGCCATCCACTAATGAAAATATTTAATTGGACACTGGTACTAAATGAGAAATCCCCATGGCATGGGAAATGACAAGGTTATGATAACAATTAAAATGATTAAGAATATTCTTAACAAAATAATTATTACCTCTGTTAACTTAAACTTTCTTGACTAAATTATTGAGGAAAATAATGAATCTTTAAAATACAAACACAGTTTCCGTCAAATGTTATGCAGACAAAGCATTTAAGTAAAACAGAAAAAGTACATCTGAGATGTAGATTATATTAAGTTACACTAAATGCCGGGTGTCAACAATAGGGGTGAAAGTGGTTTTCACCCCTATCACTATGGCAACTAACTGATTAGTCAAATCAGTAGAACCATTGCATTAGTTTCTTTAGTAGTTTAGAGTCCGCAACACCAAGATCGACTTCAGATCTAGCCCCTGCCCCTGATAACGAGGCATTCGGGGACACTGTACACCCACCCCAGAACGACCACCAATGCGAGAGATTTTGCCACTCACAAAATGTCGGCGCATCCTTTAAAAAATAACCAATTTGCCAAGGCTGGGACCAAGGCTGTTTTAACACTTTTGCGGTGCTCGTGTTTAGTCGTAATTTTGTCTGCACCCATTTACTGAACCCACACAACTTATATATAGATTTTTTCAGGACTTAAAAAAAAAATTATTTGAAAAATCTTGTAGCTGCATGGCTGATCCTGAGTTTAGGAACATAATGTTTTTATGTTTTTTTTGTTTTTTTTCTGCAAGTTATTGGGCAATAATTACAAGTAGCGTAAATTTTCCAATTCTGTCCCACGTGTGTTTTGTTTTATTTTTTAAAGCCGGCAAATGTAATTTACCCCATCAACCTATATTTTTTGGAAAACTAGACACCCCAAGGTATTTCAAATGCTGGTATTTTAACCATTTCCATGCGCACATGTTCTACTATCACCCTTTGTCAAACTTTGTGGTGTGAATGGTTTTTTTTTTTTAGCACAACTGGCACTTACGTATTGATTTACGGTCCTGGTCAAAAAACACCCCAATATGTGTTCAGCAACATCTTTGCCGGGTTGGCTTTGTCGCGTTGTTTGGGGGGTAAAAAGCCACATTTGGGAATTGTGCATTTTTTAACTTGGAACGTTGACATCTGGTCCTACTGCCTCCATGTGCTAATTGGGCCATTTTGAAGCCAACTAATTCAATTTACCCCATCAAACTATACATTTTTTGAAAACTAGACACTCCAAGGTATTTTAAATGCTGGTATTTTAACCCTTGCCATGCATGAGATTCTACCACCAGCCTTTGCCAAAGTTTGTGGTATGAGGACCAAAGATAGAAACATCCACCCCTGCTTCCGCTATAACCATTTAACCTATCTGGCTAGTGATGCAGTAGCAACAGGTAAATGGGGTCTGCAGATCGCAAGGAACAATTCCAGATGAGATAGAGATCTAAATTTCCTAGTCCTATCCTCATACGTTTTAAGGCAAAAAAATAGGACACAGTTGAGGATGTTGAGGAAAACATGGATAGAAAACCGATTTCATGGAAGTCTAAGTTATGTCTAGAAATGTCAAACAGGACACCCTCCTGTGTAAATGAATGAGTAGAAACATTGAGAGCTCCCAGATCTGAACCCCCTCAAACCCGCAGTACCTGCAAAAATGGCTGACCTATACACATTAACTGTACGGTAAGAAAACGGAGAATCAGCATTACAGGTGCTGATATGGGATCCACCTGTTGTTCCATACACCAATACACCCAGGATTTCCAAGCATACTGGTAAGATCACCTAGTACCCGGTGCCCATGTGCCGGCCAAGAGGTCAAGAGTTGCCTCTGGAACTTTATCGATGACCTATGGTCCCATAGCAACCACGCTGTGAGAGAGAGTTGACCCCGAGCCAGCAGTGGATGTGAACAACCCTCAGGGGCGGGTTGATCCAGGGGCCGGACAGATGGCCGGCAGACGAGCATTCAATGCAGCCTCAAAGTTTAAAACTAAGCGGCTGCGAGCAGGATTGAATGCGGTCGTTGTGCCAGTAGCGTACCTAGTGGGGGGCGGTCATCTGAGGGATGCCACCACGCCGGCACGCCTCCAGAAACGATGCGCGCGGCAACTGTGGCTGTGCGTCGGGACTTGATGTCAAATCGGAAGGACAGGACCCAGAAGAAGAAGAGGAAGAACAAAGAGGAGGAGGAAAAGTGACAGAGGAAAGGTAGGACAAGATTCAGGGAGAGTGGATTAGTACGTGTGTGAGAGTGATGGGTGTTATGCTGAATGTTTGTGAATGAGGGTTTCAGATAGCATGGATGTGTAAGTGTGTGGGATAGCATGGCATAGGGAGGCTGTAATCACATTCATATGATGCCCAGATTCCAGCATGTAGTGGCTGCCTAGGCATGATAGGAGTGCGATTGCTGTCATCAATTATTTTTTTTGGTCCAACTTTGGTGTTTTAACATTTTTATTGGAAAGAATAATTCAATAACAGTATTAATATATATATATATATATATATATATATATATATATATGCAAACAGCAATCACATTCCTATCATGCTAAATCAGCCAGCACATGCTAGAACCTGGGCATGATAGGATTGTGATTGTTGTTATATATATAGATGATATTGTTGATTTTTTTGTCTAATTTTGGTGTTACTTTTAATAAAGTATTATTTTGGTTTTGGCCAAGCAAATGCTGAATTTTCAGTTTCCGTCCAGAATGTTCATTTCCGTGCATCCCTACTATATACTATGCCAATCACTAAAGTGGTAAGCCTACACCACATCAAACAATTATGCTGTACCCCTGTCAATATTTGCCTAACCATAGAAACTATGCAGTTTTAAAGTGTGTGTGTGTGGGGTGCCACGTACAGGATCTGCAACAGGTGCCAAATACTCTAGGTACGCCCCTGCATCGCGCAGCAGTCAGACCCAATGGCTGTGCCTCAGCTCTTCGTCCCACGTCTTAAAAGGGGTGTTGCCACTGCCTCTGGGTTTGGCCTCTAGCTGAAAAACAGAGGGAGCTGAGTGCTCAACGAAAAATGCTCGAAGTACAGCAGCCCCCATAAAGGTTTGAATGGTCCTGAACACTTCTGGATGCAAACACAGAAAACGCTCCAGTCCAAACGCAGAAAAAGTTCCAGTCCACATCCATATTTGGTATACCCGGAATATGAACTGCCTGTACTCAGCTGGTTGATATGCCTGACCACAGAAACATTGTCCATGCGCAATAACACAGAGCATCCTGCAGAATGCTGTGTGAAAATGTGAATAGCGAATGTGCCGGCCAGTAGCTCCAAGCAATTTATATGGAAATCTTGTTCCAGTAGAAACCAATGCCCTCAGGCTGACAAGTCCCCACATTAGGTCCCCCAACCCAGCAGACTGGTGTGGGAATCAATGATCAGATCCGTGGCCGTCCCGAAAATCGCCGTGCTGTTCCAACCATCTACATGATGGAGCCACCAAGAAAGTTGCTCCGTGGCTTTGCAATCAATCACAATGACGTGGTCATAAATCAGAAAGCGGCAAAGGGAACATATTTTCAGCAGTTGAAGGGCGCAATAATAGAGGGGCCATGGGAAAATTGCCTGAATAGATGGTGACAAAAGACCTATCACCTCTGTGAGGTGTCAAATAGTAATGTGTTGACGGTTCAACACTCTCCAGATTTCCTTCTTTATCGTTTAAAAGAAAGATAAAGGGAACCCTGAACAGAATCTATCAAGAACCCTAGGAATTCCATCCTCTGTGACGGTACGAGTACCGACTTTTCCCAATTTATGAGAAAAACCTAGTTGTCAGGTGTAGTTTTAGAGATGACACGTCTTGCAACATAATCAGTAAGTCCTCTAAATAGATGATAATTTGGATCCCCTGGCTGCACAATCACCCCACTACAGGCTTCAGCACCTTGATGAAGCACCAAGGAGCTGAAGAAAAGCCGGATGGAAGGCATGTGAACCTCCACTTTTGATGGTTCCCTGATGTGCGCATGCTATGGGAATCAGATAGGCGTCCTGGAGGTCCAACTTGACCATCCAGTTACCAATACGTAGCAAATCCCGGAGAGAATGACTCCTCTCCATTTTGAAATTCTGATACACTAAGAAATTGTTCGGCGGACGCAGGTTGATAACTGGTCTGACACCCCCACCTTTCTTGAGGACCAGCAATAGATTGCTGACGAACCTCGGAGCTTGGGACGGGATGGGCATTATAGTGCTCTTGTCGACAAGACCCTGAACCTCTTTCGTTACCAGCAGTTTGTCTTGAGGGGAAAAATGAATCTACAAGGAACTGATACCTGATACAGAGGTGGCACAAGGTCTATGTGGTACCCTGCTACCGTTTGTAGGACCCAAGGGTCCTATATCAATAACTCCTGGTTGTGATTGAAAAATCACAGCCTACCCTGGTGTGAAATGAGGGGTCAGAATTTGCCTTACCATATGGGCGCCTTGACTGGTAGGATCCACGTGCATCCCAAAAAATGATGTGGCCACTGTCCTAGAGTCCTAGAAAGTCTGTCTTGAGACATTAGGGTTTCTGTATTCGTTATGCGGACCTCTGTGATATTAACCAGCCCCTACTTCTGCCGGCTCCTATAAAAATCCTTATTGGATTTTCATACTGGACTGAGCCTTGTCCAGGACCATAAATGTCTGCACGTAGTGGGCCTGGTTCACTTAGCCATATCGGCTAATATGGGCTTGATTTTGAGCAAAATTGCCTTCCTCCTTTTAGTGGCCACGGCAGGGTTTGCATTGCCGATAAGGCAAATGGCCCGCTGGACCCAGCCTCTAATGGCTATAAGGTCCACTGGTGTCTCATCAGAGATAGCCTCTTCCACCATCTCCAAACTTTTAGTGCATGGACCAGTATGTCCAGCACTTTGGCTTGGCAGTGAAAAAAGGAACTGGCTGACCCTTAGGATCAACCTTGGGTGTCTTACATACTGAATCCGGCACCATGGGTCTAGGGCATTCTGCCCCATCTTGCTTCGCGTGGCCTTGTCCAAAGGCTTATGCACTCTACTCACGAAGTATTTGGCTACATGATCTGTAGGAAACCACTCAGCAGACCTCCTTGTGGGTCAAGCAGGGTATGCTTATCAATTGGAGAGTGATTACCTTCTACCATCATAAACTTTGTAGTGGAGACATCCTCCTCAGAACATGAGTACTGGGCTAAGTCATCCGAACCCCTTGATGCCTCCTCCTGATCAGAGTCAGAGTCCGACAAATCGGATATGGCACTGGGCTCTCTTGCATTGTATCACACATTTTTGACAGGGTATGCACTGTCTGATGTAGGTTTTTTGGAGGCAAGGGGGATAACATACTTGTGTTTAGCAGACACTTTTTCCATCCAGTAGATTTGGATGGGGCCACTGCACCCCATAGCGGACTGAATGGCCTGATTAACTGACCTCTGCATTGTGCTATCAAGCTGGGAATGAAATTCCTCAGAATTTAACACTTCTGCATACTTATAATATAATTATGGGGTAGAGTCTGCAAACAACAGAAGTGCACCAAGTGTGGTACATTCTACCTATACATACTGGTAGACAAAAACACTGAAGCAGGATAATAATAACTGAAAATGGATCTCAGGGCTGGAGAGGCAGGTAGCTGAGGGTGCAGACAGGCATTTAGACACCATTTTGCGTATTTTCCAAAGTCAAAATGGCTGCCGCGTGTTCAAAGGCATAGCGACAGATGAAAATTGCTCAAAAATGGGAGAAAAGTACTTACTTGTAGTAAGGCAAAACTTAAAAAATAAAAATCTTCCTGTAAGCCCTCTGTGTTTTTCTACTGCTGAGAGGATGACTGTTCTACCTGTTTTTTTGTTTTTACTGGCTCTAGGGTGAGCTGGACCCAGCGGCTACACACCCTAGGGTGGGTGTAATCACCTTCAATTCTTTCTGAGTGGGGAGTCCCCTTATCGTTATGCCTCCAGTTGCAGCACTGGTAAGTGCCTGGCCTCCCAGTTTCTCTCGGGAACCATTTCAGCCATTGTTTGCTTAAGCTTGTAACAGCTTGTATTAACGTCTCCATATAGGGAGCTCTGTTTCTTGTAATACAACTATCTTGGTAGGTACACTTCTAGCAACATCAGTTCCGAATAACAAGCATTATCTTTAGTTGTACAGCAGCACCCATGTGATGGCTATGGATATGGGTGGAATTTGCGGATGGCAGTTAAGTGCTTTTTTATGATTATGACTCCATTTTGTTGGCACTGTCCATAATGTCCATTTTGTGCCCTGTGTGATGGCTGTGGTATCCAGTAGCCGCTGTTGCGCATGCTCCCAGCGCACTTTTTACAACTGTATAGTATCTTAGTAGGTGAACGGAGAGAGAGGGTCTTTTTTGGGTAGGATTATCTAGCTGCTTGTTGTAATTAAAGAATCTTCTGTAAATAACCAATGTATCTAAATATAAGCATACAATTTCCAAACAATATTCACCTTTATAGCGTAACTTTCATATTTTGAAACACCATATGGTAAGAAATATGAGACCTGCCGCTTTTCGCAGTGCACACACAGCTTCATCAGAGGCATAGTTAAGAACTATTGATTTTAATGGATCTGTAGAAAAAATTCTTATGGCTAATTTTCTGCCTGAGTAATTTAGTGCCTTTTGACATGATGCAGATTTTACTAATAGATCCTTGGGTAAACAAAAAGGAAAAGTAAAAGTGATATGGTGAAGGGACTGTGGTCCCAATAAAGTTAGTTCTGTTGGCACCCGGGAGTGAGAAAAACTTTTATGAAATAAGCGTTTGATCTTCCGCAATTGTCATGGTCTTCGGGTCTGTGACCCCCGTGACCGGGTCCTACCTGCTTCCTTGAGGTCCCCCGCAGGTGTCCCCATGGCCCCAAAGCCAGTCCTTGATGATCCTGAGCTCGCTGGAAAAGCAAACTAGTGTGTTCCACCAGCAGATTCATGCGTTCCACCATCCAAGATAGAAGGGAAACTGACACCTGTGATGCCTTGGATACCAGAAAGTATAAAAACCCTCTGCACCATGCCTCCAGTAGGTTATTGAACCTTTGTGCAGAGATATCCCAGCATTATTACACCCATTGCAAGTTCCTGTTCCTGCTCTTACTCCGGCTTCTGATTCCCAAGTGTTCTATATGGCTATCCTTTTTGCCAGCCTTGACATCGGTTCTGTCCTCGACTACAGTTTGCCTACTCCTCCTGTTGTGATGCTTTTGGAACTAAATGAACCCCTTTTTGGGTCCTTGCCATTGGGTTCCATACCCAAACACTGCATGGTTATCCTCCAGTACCTAGCGACCCTCTTGCCGCTATGGTACAACACCTGGCCTCCCTGGCCACTATGGAACAGAATCTACAGGCCAGACAGGACGCTCCATGCTACAGAGAAAGAAAAGATAAAATCGATTGAACTAATCAATAATGAAACTCGCTGACAATGATTTTCATTATCGATTATTATCGAATTTACCGATTAGTTGTTTCAGCCCTAATCCAGATGGATGCCAGGGCCTCTGCTTTTGCCACCACAGATAGGGGAGCTCTATTACTGAAAGCAGGATCAGCCAACAATGCTTCAAAAATCAGACTATTGGGGGGAAACTGGTGTTCGGGGCAGAATTGGAATCCTTTGAGAAAATACCACCGGGGACAAACATTGGCCTCCACCCGCTGCCCACACCAGACACCAGAGTCAGAAGTGTTATATGGTCGGGCATTATGCTTTTCTGGAGGCAGAGTGCCGTTATGTCACTCTGCCTCCAGAAATGCCTTTTAACCCCCTAAATGCCACTCTGCCTGCAGAAATGTGTTATACCGCCCTATATGCCACTATGTCCCATGATAGGTATGTATACTATGTATATATCTCACATACACGCTGATTCACATATACCATTATATATTAATTATTAGGAATCCTTGGAAACCATTTTGATTTCGGATTTAATAATATACATACGATCATTACAGACATGAGTAGATTCAAAGTGTTAACCCCTCTATTACCAGACATGAGCAGATTTAGAGAATTAACTCCTCTATTACCAGACATTACACACACAGCCACAGAAACAAACACAGTCAAACAAACAGGCAAACACAGTGACAAACAAACACAGTTACATACATACAGTCAAACACACACACACACACACCTGGTGCTTGCTGCAGCTTACACTGAGCTTAGTGTGAAGGAGGGACTAAGTCTATCATGAGAGGCTTCTGAACTCTCAGGCAATCAAGAGTTGAAAAGTCTCTCCTTATTGGCTGAGACCTCCTTCACTCAGCCTTCTCATTGTCTGAGGCTCCCTCGCACCCAGGACTTAAAGTCCCATTGACATATGGTGCAAGACCCACCACTATACGTAGCTAGCAGCCACCTAGCCCTACCCTCTCACAAAGCCACTCAGGAATACAACAAATCGAAGTAGCCTACCCTGGGAACTCTAACGTTTATATTTAATATGCAATATTTATTTCATGTTTTTTAAGTACTAAGGGGGTTATGTATCAAGAGCAATTCTAGTGCAAACTGGTAAACGTGGTGCAATCATCATAGCAACCAAAACAAAGAATGAAGCAGAATTCCTCTTTATACTTAACCCTCCACTACCTTACACAAAAACAACCTTGAATTTTTCTGAAAATTTTCTGTTTGCATATCGTTGTCATAAAGCGTAATATCATTTGTCTGTACATACATCCCTTACCTGACTTAAGAAGCAATATTTGATCATTCTGACACAGTTCCATGAAGCCTGTTATTCACTTTGCAAATTCTACCACATACTGAATCGCATGGGTGATCTGAATAGCACACTGCTGCCATAGAGCTTCTCTTGTCGGCAAGATATGATACAAATATGTAAGAAATCTACATGAATGTAAGCCCACAATCAGCTATTTCATGTACAACAAACTGCTGTTGAGCTTATGGCATTTCTTACAAGTATCTCAGGTTAAGGGATCATCTGGTCCTTATATGATGCACTCTTGGGAGTATGCATATGTGCAGCCTTCTATGTGACTTTTAGAGGTGTGCTCCTGTTGCTATATTAATCTTTTTATTTCCTACTAATAAATATCTTTTCTCAGCCCAACAAAATCAGAACATCATGGTTCCCATGTCCACATATCTCTTAATATATAAACAGTTAACAAAATCATTTTAAATGGTCACCGAGAAGAGATTCCATCTAAGTTTGTGATACCTTAATTTGTAAAGTAAAATGTAGAGTTACAAGGACCATCATTAATAATAATGGGGCCCTGAACTCCCCCAGTTACTTTCATATATTACTGATTGTGGGAATATTCCGGGCAATCCGGGACGTGTGGTCACCCTAGGGGCGCCCTTGTCAGAAATTATATGACAGTGAGAGTATGGGAGTATGGCCATAGTATGCTTAGCCCTACTACGCCAAAGTACTCCAATATTTGGTGGGTCCTAATGCTAAACCTTGCCTACTGAATCATTGATAAGCTGAAACCAAACATTGAATCGAAAGACAAAACCAAGGACATACCTTTAGACTGCAGATTGAGACAAACATAACTAAAGGGTGGGGCACACTTTATAAAGGAAACAGAGCTGCGGCAAAGAGCAGAACTAGAATACAGGAGTACAGAACATAGCATATGGAAATCCAGGAATGGACCATAGCAAAACATAGGAACTGAGGCAAGGCAGGGAAAAACAGAGGTTTGCAGATCCGCAGCCATGGATGGACCCTGACAGTCAGACTGAGATCAGTGCAGGATGGTAGGTCCCTTTGGTTTTCCTCTTTTGGATAATTTGTGGATTTCACCCCTGTGGGTTGTGCCCAAGACGAAGGTAGGGAAATTTCAGCTTTGTCAGGGTTCTCATCCTTCCCCCACTCCACTACAAAACATGGGAAACTGAGGTAAGGCAGGGAAACATAGAGATATGCAGCTCCGCAGCCTGGATGGACCCTGACAGTTGGACTGAGATCAGAGCAGGGTGGGAGTTCCTTTGGTTTCCCTCTTTTGGATAATTTGTGGATTTCACCCCTGTGGGTTGTGCCCAAGACGGAGGTAGGGAAATTTTGGCTTTGTCAGGGTCCTCATCCTTCCCCCACTCCACTACTTGCTTCTCTGCTCAGTAGAGGTACACCTCAGCTGATGACTAACGTGCTGTCTCCATGGTTACTCAGACCCTTCCTTGCTGTGCTCTAGCTATTTAGCTGCTAAAGCTCAGTATCTCTCTGCCTTTGTGTAGTCTCTGACTACTCTGTACCTTCTCCATTAGACTGTGGTTCCTCTGTGTATGCTCCTGGCTTGGCTGGCTTGCTGGTTTTTCCGGTTCCTGATCCTGATCATGTTTCTGGCTACCTCTGACATCTGTTATTCTGATCCTGGCTTGTCTGACTACAGATTCTGGCTTATAACCCTTGGTATTGTATTTGACCACGCTTCTGTTAACGTTATTGTTTTGTTATGTTGTTTATTAAATAAAAGTGATGCAACTGCATGCATCACCTCATTCTGGTTTGTGGTTTATGACAGGCTAATCCACTACCTGTCTTATCCCAAGAGTAGTTCCGTCAATGACGGTATTCCCCTTGACCTGCGTTGGGTTTCATATGCTTCTTTTCCTATGACGACCCATTGGGTGCAGGTGAGTGGAAGAGCAGCATTAATAGTGAATGTGGATATAGAAGCCACTTTGGCTTGCTCACTGTACCACTTACTCACTTCTACCTTTTGGTATGTAAGAGGGACAAGGGTTTTTATGTGGACCACTTCTACTCCATGGGTTGTTCCTATTTTGTGGCTTTTAGCACTTTTTTAGTGAGTGGTTAAAGAGGTCTCAGCTATATCGGCAACTGTGCAGCAGGTTTTTGCTGATATAGGGGTGCCTTTAGCCTATGATAAGGCCAACTCTGCCTCTGAAACAGCCTGCCTGTGCCACTTTTGCCCCCTAAACAGCCCGCCTGTTCCAGTCTGCCCCTAAACACTCACTCCTTCACTTCATTCATTCACCCATTCACTCTAGCGCCCCCCCTTACCTCCCTTGCAGATTTCACTCTCCAGGAGCCGACAAAGCATCACTGGGGCCACGCAAATGTCTTTTCCCACCCAGGTTCCTGTTTACCCTGGGCAGGAAAAGAGCTAAAGAGCTTTCTCACACAGTGCACAGGTGCCACAGCACCCCGATGAGTGGCACCCGGGGTGCCCACACCTCCATTTAGGTGCGCTACAAGGGCTGTCAGGGGCTGTCCACATGCTTGATTCAGAGAAGGGTTTAAAACTCAATGGTGTAGCTGAAATGCCTCGATAGCGAGGCATTCAGCATCACTGAACGCCCACCCCAGGACAACAGGAGAGATTTTGCCACTTGCAAGATGGCCGGGATATTTATATATAAATATTTTTTATGAGCATGTCCTAAAATTAATGCTATGTCTTCAAACAATTCTTGCATGGAAAGAATGAAAATACTGGCATGTCTAATGCCCCATGGGATTTCTACTTTCTAAAAACTGTATGTTTTGATGGGTAAATTGAATTGGCCATGTTCAACAATGTCCCAATTAACAAAAGGGGAAGGATGACCACATGTGATCTGAAAAAGGCACACGTCCCAAATGTGTCTTTTTAGCCCCCAAACAACCCGACAAACCCATGCATGTGGGCTATCACTGTTCTCAGAATATGTTGCTGAACACATATTGGTGTGTTGTGTGACAGTGACATATACCAGGAGCTGTAAATTCATACCTAAAGTATGACATGTGGGGGGAAAAAATACACACAAAAAAATACTATTGCAAACTTAGACAAAGGCTGGGGGTAAAATGTGTGCATGCAAAGAGTTATTATACCAGCATATTAAATACTCTAGGGTGTCTAGCTGTCAAAAATATATGGTTTTATTGGGCAGAATGTATTGGCCAGGCTCAAAGATATACGAAATAGGACATGAGCAGAGCCGGCCTTAAGTCTTCTGGTGCCCTGTGCGGACTACTAGCAACTAGCTTTCATTAAAGATAGTTTATGTGCAAGTGCAATAATATTGGAAACAATAATATACATTAAATACAAGGAAAAAACAGCTAATCTGCTGTAACAAAAACATTTTTTTAAATATTTAAAAAATTGGACAACAGAAAGCATTTCCTTGGGCCCTGCTCCATGCTCCTTAGCATGCAATCGCTCCCTCCGCTACCACGCCAACAAAAAAAAAATTGCCACACTGACTGCAGATTAGGGGAAGACTGTGATAGTCAGTGATAGTCAGTCTTCCCCCCTTCTCCCCTGCAATCATTCCCAGTCCCTTTGTCCCTCATTCACTAAGCCATACCTCTCCTTTCCTTCCTTCCTGTGAACTATAGATCAAACACATA
>VKOC01030483.1:0-29676 GCA_009364415.1 Spea multiplicata
GGCGGGTGAGCTTAATTATGCTTTGGCCAATTCATATAACCAAAACCTCTCATTTATATTATGTTTATATATTTGTTGCCAACTTTATTAGGGAGAGAAGCGCAGACAGTATTTTGTTTTTTGTATAACTAGAAACATAACTACTCTCCTAGGCTCTGCAGAAAACCTGCATTGTCCCCAAGTTACATTACCATCCAATCCATAATGCACAGCCAACGTATGGTATGGTAATAGTCACCATCATGGACAAGGACGGTGCACACGGAAGCGTTCCATTGGATTCAGTGACTCCGAACATGAAATAAAACATTTGGTTTTCAAACTTTCCGGGAAGTAATCACAATGCCTATAAGCTTCTTGCTCATTAATTCTTTTAAAGGATGATGGATGGCTGCTAATCCTGGCTATGCAATCATAACCTACTAAAAATATTGCTGTCCAGAGCATACTGCTATCATCATCAACCTGTCATCAAAGATTCATGGGGGATGATGGCAGTTTAATTTTACCAGCATAATGAATAGCCGGTACTTTCAGACATATCACTGTGCCATATATTACACTCTTGTATTAGTATAAATGTGCTTTGATGACATATACGTATATTCTATTATTAAACTATTTATTGTGATAGCATATCTTTTCTTGTAAGGTGATTCAGGATATTATTGCAGAACAGGGTTACTTAGCCCGTCCTCAGAGGCATTTAAGGGATAAGATTAATAATGAGTATAGAATTATTAAAAAGAACACTCTTCTGGGGGCCGACCCGTCCTCATTGTTATAGGAGTCAGGAAGAGGCAGCGCTCATTCATTCATGAAACGTAATGAATGGGCAGGATGAGGAAGAGAAGAAGGTATGGGTAAGTGGTGAATGAGGAGCGTTATCTCCCACCCTGATAATAAAGGCTACCTCAAGGCCTGATTATCTGCCGTCCTTTATTGAACACACGCAGCAGGCCTGGGCTGGCTAGCCAATGCCCAGTGGGTCGCCGGCCAACATCACCTTGTTTTAGCATGCGGCCAGCGCATATGCCTGGCTTCACGCTACACGAGCAGAAAAAGTAGCGTGTGGACGCGAATATGCAGCTGTTGGCCACATTGACCTTGTCAAGCAGTAGCCAGACTTAATGGTCCAGGGCCACCAACCATCGGCAGTCTGGCCCTGACAGATAGTTCCTAGTTTTTATAATAATCAAAACCAGCCTATAGGCCGTTGGTTGCTCTAGGGTCGACTTATGATATGTACTACCAATTGGCTGAAATTGTTGCGATTGTGGTCTTCATTATAGACCACCACATTTCTTAAACGTGCCACCTTACAGCTTTCTCATTCAAAGTTATTGAGAAATCTGGATGGGGTGCTGGGAGTTCAGGTGCCTGCCCTGTCCCCTGACTGGACTGTCATACAAGCTTCGTTATACATTTACACAGGACACTTTAAAGATGGAAAAACGTTATGATAATCGGCAAACATTGTGGTCATTTTATTTTTTATTTTTTACCAAAATAACATCTTTGTACAGTCATCGCACAAACCGCATGCTTTATTACTGTTTCTGTTTCCTGTCTATAACCACAGCTGCATATAGTTTTATCACTGAAATGTGTACTGCTTGCTTGTCTAGCTGCCGACCTCACTGCTTTCATGTTGATTGAAGATCTGCAAAACTTCCCACGCAATGAAATTGCTATTATCCTAAATTCAGGTGTTATCTGTAATTTTTGGTGCATTCTATTTTTTCCAAATATGCAAATGTTAAAATGTCTTCTATTACACTCTGAACCTTTATGATTGGTTCCTTGTATATTTTTTAGATAATATTATGAAAACCATTACTGCATCTCTCCCCTTTTTGTGTGTCTTTTAGGATTTCATAAAGTGTACGTTTAACCTTTGTATTAATTCTACTGGCTTTTCCCATACGTTTCTATAAATTACTATGCCATACATGGGTCTCGAGAAACACAGGTGAATTCTCTAGGCTTCTCTTATACCGTAAAGTGTAAACAAGAAGAGTGAGTAGCAACTAGAGTTGTGCATTCGTCTTCGGGCGAACATGAAAATGAACACGAAGAGTGCATTTTTATGTTCGTCCAGAAGAAACGAAGAAGCGAAGATAGCGGCGGTAAAACGTACACGAAGACGAAGACACACAACACTTCGTCTACTAATCTCCCTGGTCCCTTCCCCATCTAGCCTACCTTATCTACGCAGCATCGCAGGGGTAAACGGAAGCGGAAATCCATAGGTTTGCTGGAAATAACGGGAGCTGAAATCCGTATGTCGTACGGACATTTAAACTCCTGGCGCCAAAGCTGCTGCGTAGTCCGTACCGCGTTAACCCCGTATTAACTCCTTCTACAAAAAACGGGAAAAATTAAGAAAAACATTAACATGAATATTTGCCCGAACAAAAGGCAGGAACGGGAGAATATTCGCGGAATATGAAGATTTTTTCCTCCACGAAGACGAACACGAAGAGTTGGCCGGCGCCCAAGTCTAGTAGCAACCAGAAGCCACTCATACAAGTTTAAGGTTCCAGTAATTACTAGCCTTAAACTAAAAATGGGTTTTCAAAACTATTTTCCTGTTATCTTTTTAAAACAGTTCTAGTTTTCACATAATATATTTGGGCATGTATGTGTTCTAGCTCCATAATCTTAGCCCAGTCTATTAGACAAGTAGGTAAAGTCACTCAAAATATCACACTACCGACAACAACGGCAGCCTCTAGATCTACAGATTATGAAAGAGTTTTGGAAAAATTAAATAAAATCAAAGTAATAAAACGTACATCAGTACGCTATCAGTGGTAATCGGTCGTTGCAGATCCATTTGATCCGATGACATGAGAAAGAAATAATTGGAGGTGCTGACGGTAAAGGAGACATTCCATGCGCCCCAATATGTAATACTTTAAATATAATAGAAAAATACATTGCACAATCTTAAGAGATAGAACACAATGATTTATTATGTCGGTGTTTCGGCCACAAGCAGCCTTCTTCAGTGCAAAAAGACTATCTCTGACCTCCAAAATGGGCCTGAAGTCTCTTTATACAGTCCTTATATAGATATCGACCTAAACAAGGACATAATCTTAAAGATATTTTGGTTCAAATCATCCCTTACACTATAAACCAATGCCTACTTACTTTTTGAGTGCTAGAAAGAAGGGCTGTTACAGATGTCTCAGTGGCTTTATATGTAACAGTCTTATCATCGGAGACACTTTTTCTTTCCCATATACATAAAAACAATTCTGGATATATACTTTTATAACTTACCAGACAACATATGTTTTAATTTGATTACGTTTCATTGAACACAAAAGCATAATATGTAAAGCTAAAAAATACCACTACAATTGATAGACATTGCATGGAATTTAAGCATAATGTTTCATCCTTAATGAGTGTAATTTGCATAGAATATGTCCCCATAGGTAACTGTTCTATGGACGATTAAGTTGATTAAATGATGACTATAATGTATCCTGTTTTCTAAAAGCTCAGTAATGTGTCTCACCTCCATTGTTGGCTTCTCCATGCAATTATGGACACCGCTGCCTGCTAAAAAAAAATTTGTCCCCTACCTGATATATTTTCTTATGTTTTGCTGTGTGTCTTGGTGATCGTTTCTCAACATTTTTTATGTACACAGAGAGTTATAAATACGACTTTATTTATATTTTGGTCATTAATTGATCAATGTATTATTCAAATATATTTATGATTTACTAATCAATCATCTATTGGTGTGATTGTGAAACATACATTATTTACACAATTGAATTTATAAAATATTGTCTGTTTTTTTCTTACAAACAGGTTATTATGGTACCCAAATTATTAATGCCATAATTCTTATGATGGTTTTGTTATGTAAGTGTTAACCCCTTCCGTCCCAGGGGTTTTTGGTACCGCAAGTCCCGAAGCAATTTTGCCAATTTTGCGGACTGAAGGGGTTAACTTCATGTGTAGTTATAATTATTGTATATGTCAATAAGAAATATATTGGCTACTAATAATAGAAAGTGCCTAGGTGATATTTCCGTCACCCTTTAACCTCCGCTGGGAGGGACTTCAAGAGAGCGTAGATGCACCATCAAGTTCGCCGGTACTATTATTTTTACCCCAAAGAAGGCCATCTGTTGCCTAAACATTGGGATAATAAATCTTTGTTAAGAGTGTGCAGTATTTTTCTATTATCTTTTAATGAATTGGTAGCAGCGACTGGGCTTCTTTACCAGGGTCATGTCACACGATTGTGACCCAAATCCATGTCTTTCTTTCTATCACCCCGATGTACCCCCTTTCTAAGAACTCAGTTTGCTGAAAGTAAATAAAAGGTGTAATCACCTTTTTTACATAAAACAGAATATTCTTTGGAAAATTGCTATCTAAAATTGGAAGAAAATTGAGAGGCACAAAAAGATATTCTAGCCTGGGGTACCATTCATCTCTGATTAATGCTGTTCACCATGTAATTAAGTTCAAAAGGCAAAACAGCAAATAAAAATATGTTTACGACAAAAAAATATCGCTTATCCAGTCTACATGTAAGTAAAATATATACACAACCAAAGTTCTTTAATGTCTGCAAAAAGTATGCATCAATCCCAAAAGCATGTCTATATTTTGCTTGCACTTTTTGTTTTTTATTGTATCAATCTTGTGATCTCACCGACTTAACTATGGTACAAAGGGCCAACACCTACAAGAGAGCCGAGCTGGTTCTGCATGGTGTATGTACTTACTGCAAGTGTTGGCTTATAAGTGCTTACTGCTGGGCCTTTTCATGATCTCAATAACTAGATAACCGGGGTGCATTCATACCTACATGCTTTATCTAGCTTCCTGAGCTTGAAGTGAGCTAAGACTCAGTGGTCTCTCTAGTCTCGGTATTTTAAAGATTTCCTCCATCTCCTCTTTGCATGTTTGTGTGATTTCTTTTTTCACAGCCTGAGCCAGCGGAAGCTCTGTCTTGCTAGGGAGTCTGCTTAAGCAACGTGTTGGTGGTGAAACCTTTACATTACTTAATTGTGGTTTACAGTTTCGTTATTTGGCGGTTGTATTAAATGGTTTTCATATGAAAAAAATGTTGACCTTTGCTTCCTGAGAGCTGCTGTTTGGCCTGTAACTTCGTTGAAGGGAACAAAGTGTCTATAAACAAAATGCTATAAAACGGTTAGATTTTTATGGATTCAGGCATCTGTGAAACAATATCTCACAAAGATATTATGTCACAAGGATGATCAACATTGACACGGGTCCCTAAAGTCTGGCAATTGACTAAGGTATCCAAGGTACCACTAACTTGAGTAACATTAGGACAAGTATCCTAGTGCAGGACTCACCATAAGCTGGGTATCTGTTGAGTTGCAAGCAATGGGTCTGCTTTGCAAGATGGTCAGAACCCTAACTCTGGCTGTTCGATCATCTTCATCCTCTAGGTCATTTGGTTCTGTCTCATTACTTGCTAAACCTTAGATGCATAGGCGTCGCTACAGGGGGGCGGCCCACCTTGGGTGGCACTAATCAGGGTGGTGCTGGTGGCCCAATGGCCAAGTAACACGGGCCCGCAGCTTACCGCTGTGAAGCTTGCACACTCTGCAAGGAAGCACTTTTCCCACCCAGGTTCCTGCTTCCCCTGGGCAGGAAAAGAGTTTTCTCACACAGTGTGCGGGCGCCACAGAAGCTGCGGGCCTGCGTTAGGTGGCCGTCGGGCCGCATGGATGCCCAGTACCTCAAGAAGCAAAGGCCTCTTCAGACCTGTGACCTGAGGCATTTCTTACCTAGACAACTTAAACCTGATGCAAATCTGTATGATCTCCTGCATAGTGAGCCTTTCAGTGAACTTTATGTAGGGTTTTCATTATATATATCGTTATTCGTGAACTCCGCTTTCCCTGCGAGCCTGCTAGAACCCCATCTTTTTTTAATGAACACTGTGTCTGCCTGCCACCCCCTCTGCGCCACTGTCCTTATTTCTGGGCATTTAAAGGAAGCTCTGCGTGAAATGAAACTATGGAGTACTGTGCAGACTTGTCAGAGCCCCCAATAGTGTTAATGGGCCAGCTGGGAAGATTAATGTAGTAGCATTGCAAGGAGCCTGAGGTTCCCTGTTATGCTGGCCCCCCTTTACCTATCTCACTATGCCTAGATATATATAAAAATGTATATATCTGTGCATATACGGTACCTGTTACTGTATGTATGTATATGTGTATATATTTGTGTATTTATGTATATATGTGAATTTCTAAGTACTGTATGTATAGGGTGGTGTTTGTGTATAAGTTTAAGTAAAATAAGGTTAAATAACGTGAGCAAAATAAAAATAATGCTCAACGGGTCACCCCGGTGCCAACCAGGCAAGTGGCTGCCAGCACCCCCAGTCCTACACGTTGTTGATTTTCTTTAAGGCATTTGGGTGTTGACGCACATAGGTTTTTCTGATAGATTTGTTGTGTTCTGAATGATTTAATGTGTTACTTGTTTCATTGCAGGCCGCAGGCCACTAAGAAGCATTGTTAGTGTATGTATGGTGGGCTGCTGAGAAACACACGTTGAAACATCCTCAGTATTAGAGAGTTGTGGTTTGTGTGGTTCATAGCTATTTAACCTGACATGTAGTAGCACAATGGGAGGCTGCTGTGGGTTTTTTATTGCAACTTATAACTGATACCCCAAGGTTGTATGCAATAATAAAAGTTCAGAGAGAAAAAGATAATAAGACTGATATAATAAATCATAGACGTATGCATTCGGATTCGACCAAGCTTGTTTCTTACTGAAAATTGCCTGTTTTGTGCGTTCGTACAAATCTCTGATCATAATCGTGATCCCCGACGAAACTGCGAAAACGAATTGCAAAGAGTCGAAATTTCGCCAGGATAAGTCCATTTGTCGACATGTGTAGCCACGGCCATTACAAGCCACTTTGGCGCCATTACAAGTCATTTGGCACTCCTTGATAAGGTAAAGTGTGAAGGGACTGTGTGTAAGAGGGTACAATGCCTGATAGGTCGAAGTAGCCAAAAAAACAAGAGGTGGTCTCATTGATGGTTTTGGCTGTGATACATAGAGTTATTTCTTACTTTTACACTGGCCAATCCAAATTTACAAGGGTAATAATATATATAGTTTGCAGCAGTTACAGACTAATGAAAGTTATAAGACAGTTAGCTTAGCAGTTGCTGCAATTGATGCTCATTACTCATTTACTATACTACAAGTTAAATAAGGTTTTTATTTTTTAGTACGAAATCTCGGAAATGGTTACTAAAAAAACTGAACAACCAGGCATTATAATTTGGGGAAATGTAGTCCTGCTCCACAGGGCTGCATGTGCCTATTATCTGCCAGTGCCAGCCTACTACTAACGCTCCTCTCTCACCAACTCTGTAGGATGAATTCTTATTTTTTCTAGTATTGGGGTGGGTCGGCCTTGTTGCTGGATGTGTCTGTCTGTCACTGCCTGGCCTGTCCGGCCCTGTTCCTTACCCTAGATGTCCTTCCATACTTTGGTGGATCAGTTATTGCCATACCTGTGACGGCAACACCCCCATTTAAAGGAAAATGGGCGGGGAGTTGGGCGTGTCAAGGCCCCAATCCCACAACCCAGAGGATTCGGATCTTGACCCGGAAAACCGGAGAAGCACTGCTCACCCGGCAATCTTCGGGTCAAACCTGGAGAATTCCTAGGTATGATTATTGCTCTTGTATCTAATATAATGGGGCATTCATATTATGCCAGTGCCTGTCCTGTTCCCTGCCTCTGCTGCCGCAGCTCAATTTCCTTCCTTACTTTGAGAAATAAACATATTTCTAATTTTGGGGGAATTCAGTATCCTGTATGGTGGGGCTGAATATATGCCAGGATATACCGACTCCCAGTGCCCTGCTACTACTGCTGCTGCCATATAACCTTCACTACTCTGAGGGATCAATCTATCAAACTGGTCAAATTTTTGAGAAATTTTGAGAAATTGAGTCCCACAGCACACTGCTGGAAGTATGAATCTATGGGTGAAGCACTTCTGTGGCAGGTGGTCCTTAAGGTGCAAAACTGAGTGTGGATTTGTTCTTTAACCTTGAGATGGTGCTGTTGTTGGTGAAAGGTGAGTCCAGAAGGTGCCAGGGTGTAATTGCAGCTCCTGTTTGTGAATCTGGTGATATATAATAATCATCCTATAACCAGAATAATTAGACAGAGCTTAATTATGTTAATAATGTGGGTGTCACGCAGTGGGTGGAGCTTTTGGGCAGTGGGTGTGGTAAATTGTCAAGTATTTGATAGCTGTGCTGCAAAGTATCCCTGAAAATTGTTGGCAATCATGTCTTTGGAGAGTGTTTAGACCATAGTAAAACCTAGTTTTTAAAATAAGAACATTATAGTCCTCTAGTTGGCAGCTATAGAGTTGAAACCAGAAATGAATCCTTGAACTAGGCCTAATCTCATGATTTCTGTTAAAATGTTTGTAGGATCTAATATTTAAAACATTAATGATCTTTGGCTTTTAGTATTTTGAAGGACAGATTAGGGAGAAGGACCTTTAGTCAGTTACAGAACACCCCCCAACATCATCACATTGAGATGCCCAAACTCGACAGGCAGCTTATGACAATGGCTGGACCTTTGCTGGTGCACGTTGCCAAGTAACCTGTACTTCATGTTGTGTATTCACCATAGATGCTTGAGTTATTGAAACTGGTATCAAAAGAGGGGTCTTCTTCTTAATACAAATATGGTTGTGGACACCCTTGCCTAATGTCATTTGCTATAAACATACCACCAAACTAAAGCCCAATGAGGTTGTGTGTCATTGCGTCATGTCTCAGATCCATCACCAATTTTGGGTATGGTCAGACCACTCTGTCAGATACGTTTTCCACATCAAAAAAATAACCCTGATCACATAGAAAAGGTCCAGTATTTTTATTTTTATTATCCACAAATGCGGTTTATATATATTTTTTTCTGTAAGTGCATTATAGGTTTTGGGTGTTTTTTGCACACGGTTATTCATTTGTAGCTTTTGTGTCCTATTGTCACTCTAGCTGCTAGGTTTTACATTCTCCTCTGGCAACCTCTCATTCTTTTTCTTTTCACATTTTCCACATCAACAGATAACACAATTTTCAGCATCCTTAGATAACAGGATGCCACGGCAGTTTCCAATACAGTTTTTTTAAAATTGAGGTTAAGGTAATTAGCAGGCATGTTTTGTATTCCTCCAAATACGCATACTTATGGAGAATACTTTATCTCTTATAACACACAATTCTTGTTGATTTCCTCTAAGATGTAGACATCAAGGAGGTTGCCTTTAATTGAATGCCTATATCAATAAGACATCAATAGGACAGCCTTTCAATTCTCTACAACAAATGTTGAAAATGTTACCTGGACTGGTATAGGAGGGTGGCTATTTAGATCCTAGCAGTTAATAGCCCAGTAGTTTGACATGTAATGAACCTCTCTGATCAATAGGTATGTGTTAATTAACCTTTAACATAAGATACTGTACCATGGTCAGTGATGAATGTCCATGTTAAGTGTACAATTCCGTTTCGGCTCTCGAAATCAAGAAATAGTTTAGACTTTTAGACAGCAAGATTGTTATTTATTATTCAAAATATCTGGTAGAAATTGGAGCATTTCATTTGTAATTTCAATTGCTCCTAGGTGTAGTTGTGATATATATGTGTTTTTAGAACATAACTTATAAAAAAAACAATTATAAGAAACACCGCACCAGCCCTTTCTAAACTTTTGTATATATTGTACTAAAGTACCTTTCAGAACACTTCTAGAGCAGCGGAGACAGCAGGAGGCCTAATATGTTTCCAGGTTTTTATTGCACCAACTCAGCCAAACAAACATACAAAGAAAAACCTACTCCTATTTAGGAGGCTTACTAAACGGTAGTCTTCCCTAACACAGAACTTGCCAGCTAAGTGGGTTTCCACCATAAAACAGAATATACTTCCCAAAAGTCGTCTCTTCTACCAGTCCACCTTGTAGCACCCTGGAGCTCAGGTGCACCTCCCGTTCCTTCCAAGATGTGGACAATTTGCAGTGGGCTGTTCTCAGTCAGAGAGAGAGGCTGTTTCCTCCATCCCGCATTAATTGGACCAGCAGTTAACCCATTAGTCACTGGGATAAACTGCTCTTTCCAATCTCCTGCTTACATAGAAGCCATCTTTCACCCTGTCACAATATGTATGCATGTGTGCATGGATGTGTAACTGTGTTTGTGAGCATGTGCAGGTGGGGTGAAATGGAGTGTGTGTATGTGTGTGTTAGTGAGTATGAGTAAGTGTGTGTAATTTGTGTAAGTGTGTGCCAGTGTATGTTGGAAGGGGGCAATAATGGCAAAGACAAGCTGTTTGAAGGCAATGATTGCTGTTTGGGTCAAAGTTTTGGGGTTTTAGAATGTCACTGATAAGCTGCATGGGGCAAAGACACTTGCAAGCTGTTTGGGGCAGAGGTGACGCTCACAAACTGTTTAGGGCAAAGGTGGCACTGTGTTACATGTGCTTGGTGAAGTTGGGGGCCTGGGGCAATCTTCACAGCAGGGCCTTGTGGTTTTTTACTTATACCCCTGCAGGTATGGTAGTCTATAACATTAAGGGGTATCTTAACAGATACTTTTCTGATATCATGTGATGTTTTCCAGTTGTGTGCTGCAATATTTTTGGCTGTAGAATGTATATTTAGTTTATTTTTGTATTTGTTGTAGAAGGATATACAACATATCAGCCTTCTCATACTATTCTACTATTGAGTCTTGGCTCCCGGGGTCTGGTATTCTATGCTAAGTGTGACACTAATAAACACGAAACGGAGGACAATAAGTACATTGCTTCATAGCCCCAGAACACAATCTTGGGAAATATTCAGTGCGTATAGTCTTTTGTGAAAAATCCAATGACAAGGATAACAATTCAGATTGAGTATTTAAACTAATTCTATAACTATTAATAAGAAACACAGGTGAATAAAAGGAGAGTTTAGAAATGTGAAGCCAAAAGTTCCTATCTAATGGCATCTAAACTGTATAGTTTTTTTTTTGCAAAGACTAAGTATGTGTAGAAAACATGGCCGCTAGAGATTATTCTCATCCACTATTTTAGCTTGGATTGGTTTTTAAAGTCAGCCTCTATCAAGTCTATCTCAAAGAACAATGTTGCCTTATTTAAGGTAGTTAAAGTACGTTGAAGCATTTGAGCTAAAATAGCAATTTAACCAAAGCCTGATTTGATAAATTATACAGCGTTTTCATGTGACCTTTAATTAACAAGTTTGGAAATACCAATCAGGCTCCATGGAGAGGTGACCTGAATTTTCATACACAATTATGTGGTTATAGAGGTAAAAGAGGCATGACAGCAATGTTCTACATTTTTACCCTTTGAGTCCTGGGGATCTGGACACATTTTATTTGTGGGGGGGTGTATGACAGATGATGACCACATCGTCCAATCCCTGCAAGATTGGGTGATTTTTTCCTGCTTTATTAACTATAGATCAGCTGTGAGAATTGAGGGACTTTTTTCATTAAACGGGAAACTGGCAACTATATTTAGCTGCCGGGTTCATACACCAGGGCTTGCAACCCGACGTTAATTGAATTTTTTTTTAATTAGAGAAGATACTATTGACCAAGGAGCAGCATTAGTCCTTCCTTTGCCTGATGCCATGTGTTTGATTGTATAGAAGAGGCTTCACCGCACACGTGTATTTAAACCACTCGAGTCTTACAATGAAAATGAGAAAACATGACGCTGATCGGCTAGTTGGAAGCCAAACCACTCACAGGAAACATATTTTTCAGACCGCTAATAGTGTGGTTGGTCATCTGTGCCTTTTTTGCTAACCACATAACATATGTTATCGGCGCCAAAAAACAGGAACTCATCTGAAACGCCGATTTCACACCAAAGTCTGTGGGGTAAATAAGCTTGATGGAAATTTACTACAAGTATAGGCAGAACCTTGGCTTACCCTACATGGCCTGTCTGACAGGTTAGAGCCTCGGGCAATAAATAATGTTATTGTGCTATGGGTGGGCTTGTAGACAGAGCCATTATTGGTTCGCAGGAGGCTGGCATAAGGCCTTTATATTATAATATTATCAATATGGAATAGTTGAAGTGTAGAAGAGGGCACTGAAAAGAGAATGTTTTTTTGAAGGTGCCGGATCAAGCTAAAAGGTTAGAAAAAGGGATGAACGGAGAGGGAAGCTCTGGAGGCTTTGTAGGATGTAATAACAAGTAGACTGGATTGAGATAAAATATATCAACTAATTGTAGAGGCATTATCTGACAAGCCAACCCTCTAATAAAGAAGCGCATAAAAGAACAGAAAGGATACAGTTAGGACGCAGATGCTGCCTACACTTACTTTGGTCAAACTGGGGAGGATATTTTAGGTCATAAAACCAGATAACAAAGAGGCAAGATTCCCTGTCCAGCCCTCACCTCTGGAGAGGAACATGTATTGTCAGCTTTCATTATCTCAAGGAAGGACGGGTAAAGCTGCTCTCTGTCAAACCTAGTAATTGTTACAGGAACTATAGTCAAAGATGTTTGTATTCCTGATGGGATAAAGAGGGTAATGTATACATGACAATTTTTCCTTTGTAACATTTTCTAAATTGAAAATGGGGAGCTGAAACTATATATCGTTAACTGTGCAATCGGAACATACTGCAGTTGGAATATACTCTGTTTTATATTTTTATCTGGTGTGAGCTATTGTCATTATCTAACAATTGTTTTTGGTAGAAGGCCTGTCTTGTCAAAACCCTGTTTTTAAATGTTTAATCGGATTCCAGTAATATGGAAAGAATTTCGAAGTTCTGATTTTAAGAACAGTTTGTGTGTAACATTACATCACATTTATTTATAAAGCGCCGGCCGATTCCTCAGCGCTGTTAGATTCATAAGAACAATTTATAAACACATATAAACGTATTTGGATAGGAGGATAGAGATGTAAGGGGGTGCCGAGTTGTTGAGGACTCTATACGTCTATAGCCAATGAAGTGATTGGCATAGCGGAGCAGCGGATGAGGAGCGGCGGCAGAGAAAGATTAGTCTAGCTGCAGTGTTGAGGATGGATTGAAGCAGTGAAAGGCGGGAGAGGGGGAGACCGGTTAGTAGGCAGTTGCAATAATCCAGGCGGGATATCACAAGGGATTGCATTCGTAACTTGGTGAGGAAAGGGCGGATTTGGGAGATGTTTTTCAGGTGGAGGAGGCAGGATTTGGTGAGGGACTGGATGTGAGGGATGAAGGAGCGAGCAGAGTCGAGGGAGACACCAAGTTGTAACCTTTTTAGTCTGGTACAATAAACTGGCATGCAAAAAAAGGTTAAATAATTACAATAGCTATACATTTACAACTGAATCCTCAGTAACTGGTAGAGGTGGAGTGGCCCATTGTGTTCCGACGGATGGTTTGTGTCATGTCCTCATACACTGTGTTCTGTGGCAGCCTGGCCGATTGAATCTCACCTTTCTTCTTCTGTTTAATTAAACAAATTAGACAATTAGTAATTATTCAATCTTTTATCCTTAAAGTTTACCAGAATATATTAATGGGTAAATGAATCAAAATTATTTTAGATAGTTCCACTCATGTGTATTACATCTGATCCAGTTTGGTAGTTCTTGGTAGTCTTCTGATTTGGCTCCTGTTAAGTCCCGGCACTGGTTCTGACCCGGCTTGTTTGTGACTCAGCTCCTTCCAGCTGTTCGGCTTCTGACATCCCTAATTCCTGGCTCCAGACTCAGCTTGCTTCACTGACTGGTCCAGTTGTTCTTGTGGTTACTCTCTCTGCTACGGGGTCCTACTGCTATCATTGTCATGACACTAGTCTTTAATACTCATTAATGTGGCTTGCCCGACTACTCTCCTGCCTAGTGAGTCTGGCCTATGTATGCACCCCCTACTGACCCCTGGCTTGCATGATTACCCAGATCATTAGGCAGTAAATGATGGTATTTAATACTCACATAGCATTTTACCATGGCAAATACAGAATAGGTTGTGAGGGCCAGGAGAACGGCAATAAAAAAAACAATGGCAATTTCCACTTTGCAGTTGTTGTCACCTAGAGAGAAGAGGAAAATATTTAAAGTGTCATAGTTGAGAACTGCAGGGTTATTAAAATGTATAAGTTTACAATTACTTGACATTTGTATTTTATTTTGCTTGCTGTACACTAAACATTGGAGGGCTTTATCACTTGGCTACATGGTAGATGTTCTTGCATATGTTTTACTTGCGTGGGTCAGAACTGTTCCTTTCCTGCACTAAGTAGATCTAAAATGTTGAAACATCTACTATATGTAGGTGGAACATTCAGGGCTGTGCATTTTCAACCCTATGGTATATCTAAAACAGCAATATTCAAATTAAGGAGTCCTTAAGACCATAGCAGGGTAGGTTTCTCACAGCTCTCTCCCTTTCGGGGTATAGTTTTATACCCCGAAAAGGATGGAGGGACAGGATTAGATATGCATAAATACGGCACTAGCCACATAGCTAGTCCCAAACAGTGGGTGGGAAGTGGGTGTAGTCAAACAGCAATTAGTGGCCTAGGGAAGCGTGAAGACTCTTTGTCGAACCCAGGGATGTCTGTATTGGAGTATTTTTTTTCTAAAATTATTTGAAAACATTAATTTGACTCTAGGACCAGATCTTTGTTTTTTGGTAAACTCTGAATTTAATGGATTGAATCAATGAGGCCAAATATATGTATATATAGTAGATACACTCAAAAAAACACAGTAAGCAATTCGGTGGGCTAACTAAACCTCATGGAGCAATCGTACTTTCTGCAATATGAATGCGCATAAAATGGTACCATGGAAAACCCTTCCCTCACAGCTATTCAATGAGGTGTGAAGTTTGAACAAGTAACAAAAATGAATATATATATATATATATATATACATACATATATTTTTTATTATTCCATTACATCAGAACCGTACAAAATATAAATAAGATATGAAACATACAATAATCATAAAACATCCACGCAATGGATTCATGGATCACAGTATCTAGAGCAATAGGGACTATCTGTACTTATCCTTATTTAAATGAATATCAATTCTTATAAGTCAACCATTTTCTGAATATGACTAGGAAAGTAATTATGTACTTTACTGCTCAGGATTTTCTGGAATATGGTAAAAAAATTCACATTGCATTTATAGAAACATTTGATTTACATAACAACAGTTTAGGTAGAAGAAACTATGAAAGGTTGGCCCATAAGAATGTGCAATTAAGAATATGAACATTGATTCATCACAGATCAACAAATGACATTTGTATGGTGTCAACAAAGTTAGAATAAAAAAAACACATCCATGCTCACACACAAGTACACATCAATGCTCACACACACACAGACACCCACAAGTACACACCCATGCTCATACACACACACAAGTACACACCCATGCGCATACACACACACACACACATCCATGCTCACACACTCACATGTACACATCCATGCTCACACACACAAGTACACATCCAAAAAAACACAATAAGTGAAGCACAAAATGGTATAGCCAATATAAACCAACACCATATAATGAAATAGTGCTGAAAGAAACACAATGGACAAACTCCCCAATTGTCCCAAAAGTAATAACAATAAAATACCAAACAAAATTGTGTCTGGGCACCCAAAAAAATTGAAATAACAAATATATGTGAACCAATAGTTATGTTCTATTTATATTTGTATATTGCTATAAAACTTCAGTAAGAGGAGACGGGTACAAGGCGTCGCAGGGGTCACACCCTTCGCTGCCACCCTTGTAGTTATGCCAGTGCATATAGGACATGCCAGAGTACCCAGTTTGGAATTACACAGCAATTGTAATATAAAGTAATATCTACTGACCATTACTGGCAATAACGGTAATCATTGTTCCTTCACTACATATGTCTTCTTTCTCCTTGATTTCTCCTTTGCAAGAGTAAAGGTCAGTATCATTTAAAGTCAGTTTTTTGAGTGTGACATTGAAATCCAAATATGTCCCGGACAGAAAAAGGTTGGTTTGAAAGTCTGATCGTATTTCAACCTTGTTAAAGTTATCTATATTCATTATAGAAGAGTGGCGTTTTAGGAGATGGACCTGTGTTATTTTCTCCTGTGATGTTATAGAGCACCGCAACGTAGCCAATTTCCCAGATTGAACTAAAATGGTTTTTGGATATTGCATTATGCCATCCTGACATTTACCTAAAAAAAAATTAAAAAAATATGTCAGACTGAATCTGTAATGAAACTGTAATTCTCATGTAATTCTGTGTTCATTAAAAAAGAAAAAATCCAAAACATTTTATACTCACCAACTTAACTATGAATTATGGCTAACTCTACCAAAAGGCAAACCAGGCATGTAACCGTGAGAGCTGTAAATTTAGGGTGCGCTACACTCTATCCATTTTCAAATATATTCCACCCAAATTATGATTTTGAGCTGTCTAAAAATACTTTGAAATGGTAAAATCCCACCAGTGTTTTTACATCTGGAATGTGTATCAAACCCTAAACTCCCGTTGACTTGCATTGTTATAGACTGATCTGTACTAACCGGTTTTGGGAGCCACAGTAAGAATAGTCCCTTCTCCGCAGATGTCTTCTTCAAGTACTGTTTCGCCATCACAGAAGTAGACATCAGTGTCGTCCTCCGTCAGATTATGCAGTGTTACACGGAAATCACCAACTGATCCAGACAGATTAAGATGATTTACATAGAAGTTTACGTTGTTTTTGGTTATATACATTATTTTTGTGAGACGTTTCTTTAGATGCACCCCCGTTATGGGATCTTTTGTTGTGGCATTGCAGAAAATAGTGGCTGATCTTCCAGGCTGGACCAATATGCGCTTTGGATATTGGTTTATCCCACCTTTGTATTTCTCTAAAAAAAACAAGAGCAATAGTTACACATAACATAAAAGACAATAATAAGACCTTTCTTGAGTTGTATTAATTAAATCTGGGATAGTATAAATAGTATTTGGAAAGAAGGGATTCTAGTTTAGATGTAATGCAAAGGCTTTCATATTATCGTACAAGCCAAGCCCTGTTAATATATAAATAAAAGTATAATTGATATTTATCGTTTTATATGGCACCATCATATTCTGTAGCGCTGTACAATGGGTAAACAGGACATAACAAGTAATATAAAACATAACAATTTGACTTACATAAACAACAGGTGAGGAGGGCCCTGCTCAAATGAGCTTACAATCTAGAGGGAGTTAGGTAGTATCCCACACAGGGGTGGACTGAGACCATCCAGGGCCACAGGCAACAGAAACTCATGAGCTCCCTGTGGTGATGCCCCTCCCTTAGCCACGCCCTATCATGGCCATGTCTCTTCTTGGTCATATCGATTTTTGAGTATTTGTAGTAAAACAAAAGATAGGTGTCACGGACTGGGTCCATGCTGATGACTGAAAGGACCCAGCGCGCCCGATGTTTGTATACAGGAGTCACGATGCAGTAGTGGAGTCTCAGGACAGGGCCGGGTGCGGGATGACTCAGGTGTTGAGCATCTAGTGTTGTGCAGCCAGACACCAGTGCCCTTATATAGCAGCGGATATAGACCAGAATGAAGTTAAATCCTGCAGGCACCCTGGAACAGGCATGAGACAAAGCACAAGACTCATGTGCAGGATGCTTCAGGCTGGGAGAGTGAAAGCTAAGCAGAGGTTATAGAAGAAATATAACAAGCAAGGGAAAGGGAGACCAGGCAAGAAACATAAGACAAGATATACATAATACAGGGCACAAGACAAGGAATAAACATAACCAGACAAGATATACATAACACAGGGCACAACAGGGAACAAGACAGGACACCCCGCTGCCGGGGATCCAGGACAGACTGACACACATAAATACAGAAACTAGCCTAGGACTGTTTGATAACTATTGGAGATTCCGTCACATGATATGGCCATAGTATGCTTAGCCCACCACTACGCCAAAGTACTCCAATGACGGTGGGTCCTAACGCTAATCCCTGCAGACAGTGGTACGAAACAAACATGTAAACCAAACACATAGCACTGAGACATACCTTAGACTGAAGACTGAGACAAACAGAACACATAGGTGGGGCACACCTTATAAAGGAAACAGAGGAGAAGCAAAGAGCTGAAGCAGAAGCAAGGAATGGAAGATCAGAACAAACCAAAAGGAAATCCAGGAATGGATCGAAGCAAAACAGGGAAACTAAAGCAAGAATGAGATATGCAGCTCCGCAGCCTGGGTAGGACGTGACAATAGGTTTTTCCTAAATATATAAATACAGAAACTCAATCTGAAAAATATACCGTATTTGCTCAATTATAAGACAAGGTCTACAAGACTAACATCCAGGTCCCCTGCAGCGCTGTGGGGGATTCTCCTCTCTGGCGGCCGGTGGACACGCAGACAACCTGGCACTTCTGCTGGCACTTCTGCCGGGGCTTCTATGATGGGCCACCGGTGTGACATGACCTTTTGATGTTCCACTATAGAATCCCTGCGGTAGCGTAGGTTGTCTACGCGCATCACGGAGATGTTTACCGGCTGCCAGAGAGGAGGATCCCCCGCAGTGCTGCAGGGGACCTGGATCCTCCTCTCTGGCAGCCGGTGAACGATGTGCGCAGACAACCTCCGCTGCCACACGATACTTCCGCCAGAGCTTCTATGAGCACTGGTGTGATGTGACCTTCTGGTACTCAGTCATGAAAGCCCCAATGGAAGTCCTGGGTAGCAGCAGAGGTTGTCTGCACGCATCGTGCAGACGTCCACTGGCTGCCCCCGCTTGACATCAAGGAGTCTGGAGCACGGGGGAAAAGTCTAGGGATGCATCGGTAAGTCGTAGGGGGTATACGTAATATCAGAGGGGCAGATTGGTAAAAGGGGGTATAAGGCATATCTGGTGGGCCGAATGGTAAACACGGGTATCAAATCAAATCAGGGAGGCAGAGCGTCATATCAGGTATATAAGGCATATCAGAGGGGGCAGAGTGTCATATCAGGGAGGCAGAGTGTCATATCAGGGGTATAAGGCATATCAGAGTCAGAGGGGGCAAAGTGGCATATAGGAGGGTATAAGGCATATATGGAGACAGAGTGACAGATAGGGGAGTATAACACATATCAGGAAGGCAGAGTGTCATATAGTGTCATTATACATGGCATAACTATGGGGCAGAGTTGCAAGCCATGGGGCACATGTGTATAACTGGGGGCAGGTTGGCAAATAAAAGGAAATAAAAACAAGAAATGCATTTTTCTTAATCATAGTTTTCACTAAATATGAAAAAATAGTTTGCATGTGAAATAATATTTACTAATAAAACTTTTTACTATAGGGTAGTCTTACATTAAGGGCATTTTCTTTTTTTTTTAAAATTAATATTCAAATTTTCGGGGGTCGTCTTATAATAATACGGTACTTACTGTGACATAACTGACATCACTATATACTGATCCAGACATCACTTTCTTCGCTTAAACGGCGTTACTGTAATGCCTCGATGTCGAGGCATTCAGCAAGGCCGAGATCGGCATCGGGGGCCCTCCCCGGGGCGTCAACAGCCGCCATATATTGTATGGCGGCGGACGCCCGTTTTAAAAGCGTTTAGGAGGCGATCAACGATCACCTCCTAAACTTAAATGGTGTCGCTGGAATGCCTCGATCAGGAGGCATCCAGCGACACCAAACACTTACCTTTCGATGGGCTGTGACCGCTCCGGAGAGCGGTCACAGCCGCAGCTGCCGGTGATCTTCGCCATCAAGTAAGATGGCCGCCGCTCTGTAAAAAAAACAAACAAGTTTTAAAAGTTCGCTAGATGGTCTCCAGACCCTCTAGAGAACTGGCTCCACTTGCTGGTTGAATACAGGTACTGCATTCAACCATGCAAGTCAATGGAGCCCAGCTTTCTAATCACAATGTGATTAGTAAAATATTCAAAAAAAAAAAAAATATGTGCTGTCACTAGATGAACCATCCAGTAAAAATAGAGTTAAAATAAACTTCAAATACCCAAGGGGATGGCTGATGGGGTAAATTGGAGTGGCTGAGCTCAAAGATAGGGCATAGGTACAGACTTTCCAAAATGGACAAAAAAAGCGCACTTCCCAAATGTGGCATTTTAAATCTGAAACAACCCGACAAACCCATGCATGTCGGGTATCACTGCACTCAGGAGATGTTCCTGAACACACATTGGGGTGTTGTTTGACAGTGACATATACCAGGACCTGTATATCTATAACTAAAGTACAATTTGTGTGGAAAAAATTACTATTACAACGTTTGACAAAGTGTAGTTGTATAATTGGTGCATGGAAAGGGTTAAAATAACAGCATTTGGAATACCCTGGGGTGTCTAGTTTTCAAAAATATATGGTTTGAATGGGTTAAATTGAGTTAACGGCTTCAAAGATGTTCCAAAGAGGAGATGGAGGCAGACTGACCAGATTTGTTAAAAAAGATTTGGAAATCATAAAACGCTGCTTGTACTTATTGCCCTATAACTTACAAAAAACAGCAAAAAAACATAAAAACATTGGGTATTTCTAAACTCAGGACAAGTAGTAGAATCTATTTAGCTAGTTTTTTTACTTGCTTTTTTAGGTGAGTAAAAGATTTTTCAAATAAAAGTCATAAAATGTGTTTTTTTTCAATTTTTCACCATGTTTTTTGGGGGTTTTTTTTATATGATCAAAATAATGGTATCTGAAGAAAGCCCATCTTGTCCTGAAAAAAACAATATATAACTTATGTGGGTACACTAAATGGGTGAGGAGAAAATTACAGCTGAACACAAGCACCACAAAAGTGTCAAAACAGCCTCGGTCCCACAGGGTACAAAATGAAAAATGAGCTCGGTCCTTAAGGGGTTAAGAAACGGCCTTCTGGTCTGGCAGTGGGCATGGCTTCAGTGCTGAGCGCTAAAATATGACATCAAATCCCAACGCACAAAGACTTATATATAGACATTCATGCTCACACACACTTATACATAAACGTTCATGCTCACACGCACTTATACATACATGTAAATGCTCAAACACACATACATAGACATTCATGCTTACACACACTCATACATAGACATTCATGCTCATACACACACTCATACTTAGACATTCCTGCTCACATGCACTTATACATAGACATTAATGATTACTTACACATTAATGCCCACATGCATGCAAACATACATACCCAAAGGAGAGGACAAATGGAGATCATTGGATAAGCGGATAGACTGAATAGGAGATTAGTATTTAGAGATGAGTGAGGCGATGTAATAGGTCAACCACTAGAAAGTAAGAATCAGGATTTTGAAATGAATCCTAAAGCACACAGGAAGCCAGTGAAAAGACAGAAGGGAGAGGTGTTAGGCGGGTATGAGGGAGACCAGCTAAGACAGAGTTACAATAGTCAAGAGTAAAGTGGAGGCGGCAGTTTTTTTTAGACAGAATGGATATGAAGGGTGAATGAGAGGTCAGAGTGAAGGTTACACCAAGGCAGGGATCATAAGAGGACTGAGGGGGGGTTGTGATTGCACCATTGAGAAAAACTGTCGAGGTACATCAGAATTGGAGGGAGGGAAGATAAGAAGTTGGGTTTTGTAGAGACTGAGTTTTAGGAAATGTGCAGACATTCAGTTACAGACAAAGGTGAGGCAGTTAGTTACACAATCTCATAGAAAGGGAGCAAGAGAGGATAGGTAGATCTAAGTGTCATCGGCATGAAATAAATGTATAAATATATTAACTCAGGATTACAATTCTGTAGAAATGTAATGTTGTAAGTTAATCAGTTTAATTAATGTGATCAACAAAACTATAGATTTGGAAAGTGATACCTAACCTTTGCTATGTCTCTTTACTAGCAAGCAATGCCGTAGGGCACTTAGGGACTTAGGCCTAGCATTTCCTCATGCTTTGCATGTTTACAGTGTGATGTTTTTAGACTGAACCTTACTTTATTCACATTTTGGCACTTTTAAGGGTTATTAGACAACTTATATTTATGTGCCTGTGTACACTACATTACAGAGATGCTACTTGATTGGCACATCTGTAATAAAGTTGTGTTCCCATAGTAAAGTATTATGTTATTTTCACTTTACATAGGATTACCTGCACTTGTTACTGTTATTGCTCCACAAAATAACCAGTTTGTCAGCCTGATGTGACCTTGCTAAAAGTCACCACTATCTTTATCTGATGTAATGGCCATGGTGAATATGGTGTATATGCTGTATAAAGATTTAACTGGCTGGATACCCCTCATGAAGAACCGCAAAATAAATATATTTGGGGGCATTATTCAGAATACAGAAGCTCAGTGGCAACACAACGACTAATTATCTTCTCTCGAAACGGTATGTAAGAATAATAACAGCTAAATGCTATTGAAAATAATACCGTAATTCATGCTATTTACATTATGCCCTAATTAAACGTAATCAATTAAACAGATTATATCACTTTAACTAGTAAATCCTACCCACTCCAACCTATGTTTGACCTTAAATTTTGTATTTTCCAGCATGCCCCACTCAGTTCCATTAACCAAAGCGTCATACTTTTTCTGTAATTACTTATTCAAAGCATTCCTGATGTGTGTGGCGTCTTGCTCCTTGGAAGTAGTATGTTCTTTTGTGAGAGTCTCCAAGGTCTTTGACACCACATTCCACACACATACATTATTATTATTTATTGATTTATGTAGCACCGTCGTATTCCATAGAATTGTACATGACAAGTAATGCATCACACAACAATTTTTGAATCCTCTCCATTCTAACACAAAATTCAAGTGTATTCAAGTATTACAGGTAGAGCATGTTGGGCACGCAGTCATAGAATACATACAGTGATGTTTATACTTTGTTTCGGAATGCAATCAGTAAAGGTTAACATTTGCTCCATACAGTTGCTAGAAAGTTTCCAAACACAATGTATAGATAACATTTTGACCTATTATAAAATGGCACCATGACATTTGACATAGCTGACCTAACTTCTTTAAGCAAATTTTTAGAAGAATACACTATTACTAGCAGTTGTGTGTGAGTTGATATTATATGTGTGTGTGTATATATATATATATATATATATATATATATATATATAAATATATATGTGCCTTTTTCTTTCCGTTTGAAAGTTTAACTTTTTTACAAGAAACAGTTGGCCGCTGTTCTGTTAACAACTTTACAGATCATTCTACTTCTTTTATATAAGAAAAAAACCAGTAAATATGAGAGCATAGATCAAAGCATTGTACATACCTTGAAAACAGGTTCCTGCCCCAAGTGAGAAAAAACAGAGCAAACACAAAGAGCTTAACATCTTGCTTCTACCTCAAGTTTGTGGTTAAGAATGAAAAGGAGCTCAAACTTAACCAGCAAACACACAGAAAAAGGGCGCTCTCCCAAGCTACACACATACTGTAACAAATGATAATTTGTTATGCATCTTTTTTCTTTAACTTATAAAAATGCATCATCCATTTGAAATGGATTTCAATGTATTACTGAGTGCTGCATACATTGGTGGTGCTCTGTAAAGAAAATGTAATAATAATACTTTGTATTAAACTTGACTGAGGCATAAAGTATGATAAAGGAGGCATAGAAATGACTATTCGGTATGGATTAAAGTTAAGAAACCAAGGCAATCTAGCAGATTTTATCTGCGTATATACAATGTATTCACAAGCAAAGGAAGGGGTTAACAATATCATGTTATAGATCAGTTTTCATCTAAAAATGTACAACTAGTTCTGCAGGCTTTTACTAAATTAACAAACAAGATAAATGGAAATACGTAATTTTAAAATAGAAGCATAGAATTTGATGGCAGATTAAGAAGCCATCTAGTTGCCCATTTTTCCTGGTGTAGACACTCAGACATTTATTAGTCCTTGGTCTTGCTTTAGATTCAGGATAGCCATATGCCTATCCATGCCTATCCATGCATGTTTACATTCCCTCCCTGTGTTAGCTTCTACCACGTGTGATGGGAGGCTGTTGATTTGTCTTCTAGTTTCTCCTTAAATTACCTCTAAACCTAAGACATTTCACCTTTAGACTACAGCCTCTTGTTCTAAGATTTCTCTTGTGAAATTAACTTGTACTCTGTTAAATCCCTTCAAGTATTTAATTCATTTTTTATATTCTTTCTCTTCTTTTATCCAGGCTATACATTTTGGAATGGGGTCTCCAGAACTGTACACAATACTGTAGGTGAGGTCTGACCAGAGATATGTAAAGTGGCAGAACCTCCTCACTCTGATTACCTTTAAGTCCTCAGAAATAAGTACTCGTGCCCCAATGCTATCTTCTGCTTTAAAAGTTTTACATCCTAGGTGCATTATTTTACATTTATCAACTGTAGCCTCCACATTGGCAACCGTTTTTCTAATTTGCCATTTGACTGGTCCCACCAATAATGTCTACCCTGCTACAGACCTTTGTATCATCCTCAAAAATACATATCTCACCATTAAGACCTTTTGTAATTTCGCTAATTAAAATAGTAAAAAGTATAGGTCCCAATACTAGTGACAGGACCTGCTTCTGAGTATAGAGTTAGTTACCCCCTCAAAAAAATAAATTACGTTTGACAAGATCTCCGTGCAGTCCATGCTGTTTCTGATCTTGCAAACCATTAAGATACTTAACGATCTTTCCCTTTATTATTGTTTCCATTAACAAGGTGTATATGATTAATAGATCAATGACATCAGAGAGTCTAGAATATTGAGAATGTAAAAAAGAAAAGGTATATTTAGAATATCTGAAGTGCATCAAAAGTTATATGTCACAAAAGAATGGAACTACCTGATGGAAAAAGTAAATGGATAACCAAAAAGACAATACAGGTACCACAGTGTTAAGTTAATCCTTTTTTTGTTATTATTATTTTTAACAGAAAAGGAAGTAATTTGTTGAGTTGTTGGTCATGGATGATTGAGCTAATGTACAGCTACCCTAAGAAGAGTGGAACATTGGTACAGAGTTTTGAGTCTTCTGCCCCCTAGGGGCTACATTGTGTATAGTGGTGGGACATGACACTACTCTATATGGGTTATATTGGGTTTATATTGGTGGTCAACCTTTGGCCACAGTTTTATTACAAATCCATCCAAAGACCACAGAGTAAGGTTAACAAAGGAGGACATCTCCTTAAAACGTGTGACATTTCTCATCTGTGGTATAGAAAACCTCAGGGCACATTTTAGTACCAAGAATCCCAGGTAGCTGCATCAGGAATATAACCCTGGAATAAAAAAGACAACTCCCATATTTACTTATTTCCCAGTTTGTTCATTTTTATATACTGTGCATGTGGAGTTTCTTGAAGGAAGGAGTGCAAGGAGGACTGGGGCCAGGCATCAGATCTGTGTCTATTTGTGTGTTGCGTCATCATTAACGATTTATATTTTCTCACCTGATCCTATTGTTCAGCTATGTTCCAAAACCTCTCCCCCTCGACGTATGATCTTTGGGAAAGTAAATTGCCGCACATGATAGCATGGGAACGTGAGTTGGATACCACCTTTCCTCTTGAAATGTGGCCTGACGCAGAGGAGGCAATGCGGGGCGTATCGCACTGTATTAACCATATTGAGCTACAAAAGAAAATAACTTGTAGATGGTACCTCACCCCAGCCAGACTGTCCCATATGTTTCCATCCTGTTCGTCTTCATGTTGGAGGGGCTGCCCAGATAGGGGCACCATGCTTCATGTCTGGTGGCAATGTCCCTCCGTCTCCCAACTTTGGAAAAGAATGCTCTATCTCTTAGAATCCACATTACACATACACCTTCCTTTTACACCACAATTAGTGTTGCTTCACATGTTCCCAGATGACACTCCTGCTTCTATTAGGAAGCTGGTGATTCATTTTTTCTTAACTTTAAAACTGATGATCGCTCGTAATTGGTAGTCGGCCATTTGAAGTCGGCAGTCGGTACATTCTGATATACTACACATATCTTCTGGAAAAATTATCATTTCAGAATGATCAGCGAATGCCATTGTTTGAAAAAATCTGGGCTCCATGGACACAACTCTAGATTTCCCCGTTGTGGCATAGTTAAATGTTGTGGTTTCACTGTGGGATCGCGCCCGGTCTCTCTTTTCTCGTGTAATGTATAACCATGTGGTTCTCCCTGTGGCTTGTCTTATTTCGGTCGTGGCCATGTAACTCTGTTTTCATTTTTTTATGTTATCTGTTTTCTTTTTAATTTCTTTTTTGGTTAAGCTCCTCTTGCCGTATGGCAACTCAGTTGAGTCTCCTAATGCTGAAGTGGTTATTCTTTTGTTCATATCGTGAATTTATACATACTTACCACTTCTGAGCCTTCACTACGAACATTGCTCTTGTACTACATTGTTTTACTTGATGTAATTTCATTGCTACTACCTGTTTTTATGTGTATATTGACATACAACCTTGACTCGACATAACCGAAAAAACTCAATATAAAACTTTAAATTTAAAAAAAAACAAAAAAAAAACCAAGAGAATAAAATGGTGATGTACTACAGTCTGGAAATTAATTATTTCCCACACAACACCGGTGTGTTTGTGTTATACTGGTAACATGAAAGACATATCCTTTATTATAGTTTGTTAAACTGGCAACATGGAATAGCAAAAGGGCTATAACATTTTTTGACTGAATTTACTTTCTTAACTCATCCACTTTGGTGGCTTCCATCACGAGACTCAAATAAAAAAGATGGTGAAAATAACATCTAATTGTTCTCATCAAACGTTATTGTCTACAGCAACCATCACACAGATATCACAAAGGTCACAGAGAACCTCAATCAAATGGTGACTTGAGTTCAGACACTGGAGGAAGGAGACCTTTGCCCTGTAGCAAGCAGGTATCCATTCTTGGTCATGGATACCCCGTAATGCCATAACATTAGGTTGCTCCATATTTCAGCAAATAAACCAACTTCCCATTCAAAGCATTTACTCTCAATTATGGACCACAGAACCCATCGTGGGAAAAACATTACAGCATGAAAACCTTTTATACATATATATATATATATACCGTATGTTTGTATGGTTTTACACGATAATACAAGTTATTTTATATATGAAAAGGAAGTGTCTTTTTAAAGAGAAACATAGCACACCACTTCCCCAAAGTGGTTCCTAACCCAGTCCTTTTAGAACATGACCAGCCCAGTTTTCATGGATACACACCCTTCCTTATACTTTGTGGAAATCCCTAAAATCTGTGTCTGGGAACGATTGACCCAAAGATACATGCAATAGTGCAGCTTATGTTAAATGTTCAAGTCATAGGTGGAGTTTTCCATTTTGTTCCGACGGATGGTCTGCGTCATGTCTTCATAAACAGCATTCTGCATGTTTCTGCTTGTCTGTTCTGCACTTTTAATTTTATTCTGTTAAAAAAATGTAACACATTATAAAATATTTTAATATTATATGGTCTATTTAATAATTAGTAAGTACCGTATATAGCTCATTATGTTGGTATGCAATTAATTTTACATTTATCCCCCCACCCCGTTTGTAGTAAGTTTATTCAGCATCACATACTATGCGCTATTAAAATATTCCGGCATGATTATTTTCTAAATGAACTCATCCATATTCATCAGGACAAGAATATGCTATTCTGGTGCAGTACCGGTTTTATTTTTGTCACAAAAATTCAATTTGTGTTATGTAGCTTTTGTGTATTGAGTCAAACATTTTATTTTAATTATTTGCTTTAATTTTGCATTAATAAAAACAACTAAGAGTTTTTGGACATCAAATTTATCTGATTTAAACATGTTTTGAATATTTAATTAAGGTTGATTTGTTCCAGATCTACATTTTTAATGTTAAATATAAACTCCACTTTATGTGTACAACCTAAAGTAATCTTAACGTTCTATTCTCAGGACGATTCGTCCCATTAAATCATCACTTCTGGCAAGTTGCTGATTTTTGTTGACTGGCTAAGGCAGCCTGTCTAAGGTTCGCGGAAAAAGGGGTATACGTTCTGGGCAAGAAGCTGATGATATAATATTATTTGTGTCACATTTAGACACCGATCTCAGCTTGTCTGTGCTAAACTTTTAATCTAGAACCATGAAAAATAATTACAGATATGTTTAATAAATTACTTGGAATAACCGCGGCAAAGGTAAAAGTTCCCCTTCATATTATCTCTGAATTAAAATAGCGCATTTAAATTCAATTTATTTGAAGCTTTTATAGAACAAGATGTTTGTCGGAGCATTGGTCGATTTGGTTAGAGCGGAGCATTAAGAAATAATTATGCACGAAAACGGCTTCTACATTTCACTACCATGGGAGTAAGTGGCTTTGTACACACACATTGACAGACGAACACCAATAAAAAGATTGCCTCTGGCTGTTAGTAATATGAGATTCACGCATAAGATGTGCTATTGTCAGCTGGGACCCAGACATGGACGCTTGTATTCTCACTCAGATGCTCTTGCCAAACCACAACTTGATGAAGATGAACTGAAATTGCCTCGTTTTTTTCTTTACTCAGGCTGGGTTTTGGCCGAAAGGTTGGATATCTGCAGTGTTATCATTATCAGGGGACCCTGTGTTCTGAAAATACTGTAGCATCTTGCTACCATTTCTTTTGTATTATAAATACTCTTCAAAACGTTCTGTATGGTGATATCATGGGGAGGCAATTAATCTGTTCTTCCTGTTTCTACACAAGTTCAGGGTGGCATGCTGTGACATCATAACTCACCATGTTCATTCTCTATTAATGCAGGAACTAATGGAGAAGCAATTTGTTAAATAATGGTGATAATGTATAAAAGTTATTCTAATGTAAAGCTTAAGACGTGGCATTTTAAGCAAAGAAACCAACAGAATGGGTCAACAGTAGTTATTTATATAAATATATATTACCCTGATAGATCTTCAACACACAGGTGGATCAGTGCTAGCTCACACACATACATATAAATAGAAACATGCATATATACAAAAATCTCCTCCCAAGCCCGTGGCTCCTCTTCCGCTCCCAATCCATAAGAGTGACCACACTTGTACTGTGGACAGCCCCAATTCTCCTTGGTACATTTATTATATATGTGGTTGTACATAAATATAGATTGCACAGAACAATTGTCTAGTTGACAACACCCACCATATAAAAGGCAAGGCTACATAAGATACAATATATTTTTCACAGGTTTTGTGAACTATTACTCCTATGGTACACAAAAGAAGACCTTGCACACAAGGGTCCGATGCAGGAAGGTATATGTTATTATTAGGCCAGTCCAAGGGTACATTGACACTAGAAGGCTTTTATTTGGAGGGACTTTGCTAATCTTTGGCACCAGTTCCCGTCTTCTGCAGTGAATGTGAGTGGAGGCATAGCTGTGGAATCAATACTTGGCGTGCAGCCCTTTGGACTTAATTTTTGATTCTTTATGACTCCTATGATCCTCGTCAGCATGCTGCCTGAGAGTCATGGGGTTGTAGTCTACAAAAGCTCAATTGCTAGCAGGGCCGGCCTTTGGGGTGTGCGACCTGTGCGACCGCACAGGGC
>VKOC01030484.1:0-2500 GCA_009364415.1 Spea multiplicata
GTTATATTACCGTATACAGCGCTGGGGGGTTATATTACTGTATACAGCGCTGGGGGCTATATTACTGTATACAGCGCTGGGGGGTGTCATATTACTGTATATCGCGCTGTATCTCTGCATCGGACCAGCTGCTTGCGTCTCGGTTGATGAAGGGGTTAATATTCTCTGCTCCCGGGTCGTGTTGTTTTGAATGCAGACTTCAGGGTCCACCAGTTACTCCCCGGTACTAATCCGACGGGTTTGAGCAGCTGGTTGTGAGGTTGGGGGATGGGACGGACGCACATGGAACAAACTGGGAATATTCTGCACAAGGGCAACACATTGCCACCTGCTGCGGAACTACAACTCCCATGAACCCCAGCATCCCATTAACGGGAATCCTAGTTACTGCCCTGCGATTCATGGCTTTCATAAGGCAGGGAATACATTCTGAGTGAATGGTTGGCTGAGTGTAATAGGAGTTGCAGTAAAGCTCTTGTTGAGGGATATGCTTTGCCTGGAACGGTTTTAATGCATCTTCCCCTGGCAAAAAAGTGTGTTAAAAATACAGAGTCGGGGGCAGGTTTTAACCAAAATAAATGGTAGTGTCGGCCATCCAGATGGAGCCTCTGGCGCTGAGGTATAACCCCCCCCCCCGGGTGCCCCCGGATGCCCATAGGCCAGCCGGCCCGAATGGGTCTGCCCATGTGATGGATCTCCTGCGCCGTTTAACCCCGAGTGCCAGAAGGGTTTTTTAATACGCGGCTCCTCCGTCTGGCACTCAAAGGGTTGATCTATTCATGTTTTTTTTTTTTCTTTCGCGACTAACAATTCCTGGGATACCCGACACACAGAAGCTGCCCCCCCCGGGAGGAATCCTAATTAACGTTGCCGATGTCTCCAGGAAAACAGACAATTTGTGGCACGCGGCAGAAAACACAACATCTCTGCAGGGACCACAAACTGCGCTACAAAGTAACAGCCCCAAAAACACAAGCCGTCCCCCCACACCGGCACTGGAAGGGTTAACAACATTTAACGGGACAGACGGAATTTACTGATTGAGATATATATAATATAATATATAGCACCCTCATATTCCGCAGCGCTGTACAACGGGTAGACAGGGCATAGCAAGTCATGTATCGCGTAACAAAAATTTATCCGTCGCCGCGGGGTCGCCGTGTTTCCAACTTTATGCCAAATCTTATAAAAGCTCACAGAATGACCTAAAAAGCAGACGGAGGCAGGAAAACGCCCTTATTACTCGTGGTGGATATGGTAGAGTGATGGGTAAGTGGAACGGCCTCGCAGCAGAGGTGGTAGAGGGTAATACAGTGAGGGTATTAAACATGCATGGGATAGACATCCGGCTCCTGAATCTAAGACGAGACCAACGACTGATTAAGGTTTGAGTCTTTACAGCTGAAGAAACGGGTGACTAGACGGGGGCCGGATGGGGCCGATCTGCCGGCAGATTCTGGGTTTCTGTCCCTGCATTAACTACTCTGGTAAAACATTTATATAACAACTGCTGGTAAATTCCTCGCCAACTTCACACCAATAGTGCAGTAATTGGTGACTTCTCCGGTGCAGCGGGGCGGGGGATTACCTTCCAGCGGGTAATTACCGTGACCTGCATATACTGACCCGGTGAGCTTACGTCTGTCCGTGGCATCGGCGGCAGGTGCGGGCGCGCAGGCACAGGAGTACGCCGTGTTAGTGTGAAGGGAGGCAGCTGCCCCGCGGCTGCACTGATAAGAGTGATCCCTGAGCACGGCCATTAACCCTTTACTGACCAGGATGGCTAAACTAGCCCCGCAGTATGCAAAGCCCAATCACCGATATCAGGGTTTAGGCTCCGTTATGTAACAGATGGCATACAAATAAGTTTTACTTTTACTAAAAAGGGTGTAGATATATGGAACAGCCTCCCAGCGGCAGAAAAGTCTTAATGAGTGTCATAGCTATGGGGGGGATTTGCAAGTTAAATTATATATAATTTATATATATACACAGATCCATAGGCGTTATTAAAAGGTTCTGCGTGACTTTATGGGTCGCCTCGTCGCGATATGATGTGACTTTCCACTGCCCCTCCCCCATCCCAGGAATGGGTTCTATATGGCTCGATTTGTTACCCCCAACAGGGTATACACTTATTATAAGTACCCCCCACACATTTTACACGAGTGAATCAGCCATCCCGCGATAGCCCCGACACGCAGGATCCACAAAGCTTGGCTACTGAGATGACATAAAGCATTCTACCATGGTATAACGTCCGTATACTATCCCCCCATTCAATAATGTCCGTATACTACCCCCCTATTCAATAATGTCTGTATACTACCCCCCCTATTCAATAATGTCCATATACTGCCCCCCTATTCAATAATGTCTGTATACTACCTCCCTGTCACATAATTTCCATATACTACCCCCCATATTGTATAATGTCTGTACACTCACTCCTCATACCTCCCCTATTGTATAATGTCTGTATACCACCCCCCTATTC
>VKOC01030484.1:7500-11849 GCA_009364415.1 Spea multiplicata
TCTTATACCGCACATTTTTTTCTAACCTATACACTGTGTGTCATTTTGCTGAAACTTCATTCTACTAGAAATATTACAGTGATGGTGGTCGGTACGTGGAACATCCTCCCAGCAGAAGTGGTAGAGGGTAATACAGTGAGGGGATTAAACATGCATGGGACAGACATACGGCTCCTGAATCTAAGACGAGACCAACGACTGATTAAGGTTTGAGTCTTTACAGCAGGAGAAACGGGCGAGTAGACGGGGGCCGAATGGGGCCGATCTGCCGGCAGGTACTGTTTCTACATACATGTAACATGTATCTTCTGAAAATTCCAAGGAGGAAGAAAAAAGTACCTTGTCTTCCGTCATAGAAGCCAGTTATTTGTAAAAGTTTTAATGGTATGGTCCACCCCCTGTACCCGCTATGCATTGGCAATGGTGGAACCCGGGCATGGACCATACCATTAACAAAGACACAAACTGCTTTTTTGGCTCTGATCGAATTTACTGCGAATTTAAAATAAAAACGTTAATAAAGCAGCACAGTACCGGGCTATTAAACTATTACTTTTAAATTGGATCTTGAATAGCTGGCACTACCCCCTTTTCTAATGGTATGGTCCATCGTACGAACCTTTTGGGCTGGGAATAAAATATTTTATTCCGCCCCGGACGCTCGCTTTATTTTTCCGACGTTGCCCTGGAGCTCTTTATAGAAAGTTTACACGATAATAAACTGATCCGCGCGATCCGGGTCTCCCCCATAATGAATGTTTACGCGGGATAGGGTCTCTCGGGGGTTAAAAGGAGTGCGAGGCTAAGGTATGAATAGCGGAGACAGGCGGTCTAGGACCTGGTGGGGTGAAGAATTAGACGGTTTGGGAAACGCCGGTGGGATTTCAGAGGAAGGGCTTCATTATTCCCCTTCCAACAAAACACACAGGTAGCAATTACCCCGGAGCGCGCGAGGCGCACGTTCTTATTATCGCGCTCCCGGCGGAGCTGCCCCTGCCACCAAACCAACGGGATTAAGGGCAACGCCGAGGGGCAAACCTGCAATCTTCTGGTGCCAGAGGGCTTCTCCTGCGCAGGCAGCAACCTGTGTATTATATAAAGAAGCATATACACTCCTTACGTGAGCTATAGGTGCTTTTAACCCTTTGGTATGTGTAGGTGCTTGGGCCAAAGCCCCCCCCCGTTATCAGTGGGTTACCTTAACCTTTTCAGTGCCATTAGGCTTTGGAGGAAATTGTGATTCCTTCAGGTAAAGTCTGAAAAGGTCTTTCACTTTTTTTTGGGGGGGGCATGTTTTAAATGAAAACCAAACTTTTTGGGTTTGTCTATCAGTGTAACTATTTTAGGATTTATTGGTTTAAAAAGGATAATCATGGGGCCTTCGGGGCATCTGAGCCAGGGATGCCATCATGGGATGTGACCTGGTGGTAGTGGAGACCCCCCAACACCAGCTTAGCCCCCCGCTCCCGACATACCACTAGGACATCCTTTCCCGGTACCCAGACAGAGGGAGCAGAATGTCCTGCATGTCGCCACTAATCCTAGGGTCACCCTGATCTCATAAAGTGTGCTTATGGGAAGATGGCGGGGTGATGGGTGGAGCCCGAGGGCCCTGGCATTAAGCTTGTGCCGGGCCCCAAGATTTCTAATGGGGGCCCTCATCTGATCTGGGGCCACTTTTTCAGATAGAATGCATTCTCTTGCGTGTCAAAGAAGCCTCCTAAACACAGAATACACATGGAAGTACTTGACACGCACCGCTGATAGTAGTAACCGTACTTTCCTTAGATGGAAGCTGCAGCTCCTAAGCTACCGGACACCCTACGGTACCACACATTATAAAAAATACATTTTCTGAATCTGGATTTTTGGAAAAAAGTTGGGGGGGGGGGCAGAAAAAATATTGTTACGATATTTAAGCTTTTGTTCTATCCATTTTCAGGGGATTTTGTTTTGGGAGGGGGCGAGGTTTACCCATCACACAAATAAATGCGATATATAAAGATAGAACTGTGTGAATTTTTTGGTTAAAGGGACACAAACCCTTTCGGATACTATTTACCAGAAGATCGGCCCCATCCGGCCCCCGTCTAGTCGCCCGTTCCTCCTGCTGTAACGACTCAAACCTTAATCAGCCGTTGGTCTCGTCTTAGATTCAGGAGCCGTATGTCTATCCCATGCATGTTTAATACCCTCACTGTATTACCCTCTACCACCTCTGCTGGGAGGATGTTCTGCTTATCTACCACCCTTTCAATGAATAAACGCATCTAAGATTCTGACCAAATAGTATTGGGCTATGGGAGCTAATCCCGGTGTATATCGGTGCAAAAGGAGCAGTCACCAGGAGCAGTCTGTTTTGTTTTTGCTTTAGCGACTGCAGCATTCTTAACACTTTGCACTAAAATTGCCTCCCCCCCCTCCCTCCAAGCACTCCTTCCACCCCAGCGCCAGACAGACAGAAGGACGCATTAAGCGGCTGCGATCTCGGGAGACGTCCGATGGAAACGGAGGAAAAAAACATCTTCCAAAAAAGCAATTGAATTTCCTCGATCGATGGTCGCTGCTCTCCTCCACAGCCCTTCCTGCCCTCCCCTACACCACGAACCCCTGCCTTGCCTGTTCTGGTGGAGGGGGCACTAAGCCACAAAGTACCCCTCGTTAGCCAGGGGAGTGGAACCCTACTATGCGAGACTGAACCCACAATCTGCAGTCAGCTGGCCCTGTAGCATGTATAGTTAATATGGAAGCTTGGGGGTAAGGGGCTGCTACTATGAAGTATACTCGAAGCAGGTTTCCAATAGATTTGCATTGTTTGTTTTTAATCAGTAAAACAAAAAAATAACTTGACCGATGTACCCCTGATGCCCGGGCCAGGCCCCCCCAACCAACCAATTTAACTACCCAGTAATCGACACAACACCAAAAGTGGGGTCTAAAAGGCCACAACCGGTTTATTTAACCGAGCCGTTGCCGCGCAACCTAAACCAAAACATGGTGCGTTACCAGGGCAACGACTACCAAACCGAACACAATAAAACAAATAATTAACATGAATAAATTACAGAAACCGGAAACTCCCCTAAGCTTATCAGGGTATCCAGGAACCACCAACACGGGGGGAAGACAAACCTGGATGCACAACCCCAGACCCGAGGCTTCGAGCAGCACCAGCCAGGAAGATCTCGCCGAAATACTAACAAATGCCCTCCCCCGGAGCATCCCCCCCTAGATGCTTCCACCCCCGACTGTGACAAAATTAACTGCCCACCTAAATACCCCAAATATAGGGAGGAAGGGTGGGACAAACTACACAAGGTAGGGTGACAGACACAATGGTCCCTAACCTAATGACACCCGTCCTTAAATAGCCTCCCCCAGCTCCACCCCCTCAAAACTAGCCCTACTCGGCATCTCAGTCAAGGCCCACTCCGGCCCCCGTGGGCATCATCCTTAGCCAGATCACTTAGAGTTTACGAGGTTTGCAGTAGTCCGGCGCTCCGCCTGGCATCTCTCTAGAGCGCACGGTTATCGTCACGCACCGGCACGTACCGGCACGCACCGGGTGTTAGTGTAAATATTTTAAGGTTCTCGCTCGGCAGGAAAAACTGCAATTTTGGACCTATTCCAAAATGCCTCGGCGGGTTATAAATGCCCCAGACATCACGTACACGTTAATGCATAGGATAGGTACGGGGGCCCTTCAAAGTGTACAAGATGCCCCCTTGCTGAGTGTCCCCATAAGAATTTGCCACTTTACCCGCCCTCTGCTAGTTACCACTCACGCTCCAGGTGCCCTTGTTCGCACGTATGGTAAGCAAGCAGTCTTATTAATTTCCCTGCTCCTGATTGGCTGCTTCCAGCTTCTGGAGCTGCAGCCTCCCCTTAATGTAAATATTTTACATTTCAGGTTAAATTAATGCATAATAAGCTCCTTCAACATACTTTATGTTTTTGGGACTGCCTGGGGCACCGGAACATCCCTTTCATTCACAACAATCCAATGAACGGTGCAAATCTTTCGACTGCCGAGGAGACGAGGATCTGCAGCTTCTCCTTATGGTAAATATTCTATATATTTTATTTTTCAGGTATAATGAATGCATAATAAAGTATTTGAATATACATTAAGTTGTTGAGGTCTGCCAGTCACATAACTTCCAGGGATGGGCTGGCATGTGTTTGTGGGTGAGGGTGTATGTGTAAGCGTGTATGTGGATGTATGTGTGTGCATGAGTGTGTGTGTGCATGAATGTGAATGTTTGAGTAAGCGTGTATATGCATATCTATGCTAGTGCGTATGGGGGGGGGGGTCAAGGTGCCAATTAGATTTACTTGCCCCAGAGGCC